>JACXGJ010008294.1:0-27683 GCA_016801105.1 Esox niger | reverse complement strand
TTATGTTGAGTGTTTTACCACAGTGGTGTGGTTTATTTTGGTTGTTAGCCGTAGGCTATACGTGTCACCCGGTCAGTGTCTGGTTTATGTTTGTATGTTTGTTACTTTGTTCATCCTTCAATTAAAACAATGGATAACTACCTCCATACCATCTCTGCGCCTGTGTCCTTCCACCAATTCTACCAGATACTTGACACCTTGGTCAATTACATTACATCTTTTTGAATGTCATCTGAATTATTGATGTTTTAATCTACCTCCCTCAGAAATATATAAAGAATGTACAAAACACATTTTGTTGACAGAACCCTCCCACCTTTTTCAGTGAAATTGAGGGAGAAAGAAGAGAAAGTGTGTGTGTTTGTGTGTATTTGTGAGAGAGAGAGAGGATGTAGGCAGGACTTTGGGAATAGCTTGACAGTGAGAGGAGTGTCAGTGCATGACAGGTGAAATATGAGTTATATTGATGTGGTAACAGGGGAATATAGCCAGTAGGTTTTAGAGATATCAACATTTGCCCTTATTCCTTGAAAAAGATATAAGGATTCTTCACATCTTATACATTAGTGAATGACACATTTTGCATTCAACTTAAGCATTTTCCTTCCCAAGTAGCAAATGCATGTAAATAAGCAGGTGACAAATTAAAGGGTCAACCATCATAAAACGTCTCTGTAAGGTGTTGGGCCAATAAGAGGCGCAGGAACGGCTGCAGTGCAACTTGGCACCTTGGAACACCCTTATTCCAAAACGATATTCTATCATTTCCTTTATTCACGTTTTTTCTGTAATCTGTCACCCGTCTGTATATATATAGGAACAAGCCTCTCTGCATGATTTTAGTTTGTCTCCTGGATTATATTACATACAGGATGCAGTCATAAATCATATACGAGGTAATTACCTTTCTGAACACACCAGCATTATAAATAGGTTGACTGACCATGAATCCCTAACAACACCATCAAAAGAAACAGATTCAAGTTGCATCACAAATGGCCCCCTACACTCTTCAAAATGCATTACAACTAACCAGAACAGCTATGGGTCTGATGGATTAGTGTCCCGTGTCTGCCATAAAACAGTGACTCTCTGATACGGATGGCTATTTCCTATAACAGAATAGGTCACCTGCTTTGACCAATGACGTGGTTCACATTCTGTTTCAGTTTCCAGGACAGTTCATCTTGTTTTTTCCATTGGATTGCTAAGTCAATATAAGACATATGATTTATATTCCACCCAGCTCCTTGTTCAAAGGATATACAATAGATACTTAGCAGGATGAAGATTAATATGGCTGGACAAACATAATTTTGTGTTACCTCCTTGTTGTGTTGTTAAGCACTTTCTTGAGAGGTTCCACATAATTGAAACTACTAAACACTTTGCAATTATATGGAAATCTACTTTTGCATATCTTAGGCTGACTTTCTATAACATGAGACCTTTCACTGAGGTCTATGTCAATAATTAATCCCCTCCTGTAGAATAATTGTGATCAGGGAGAGGTGCCCCGAGCATTTAATACACGCTGTATTATCTTCCATCGATTTACATATCGTGCAATATGTTGGCCTTGGCCTTGCTAAAACACATGATTGGAAAAGGTAAAATGGGGCTGCACTGTATCATATCGGTCTTGTGCAAGTTAACCTTTCCCTCCTGCAGTACCATACATTTACTGGAGGTGGTGTACGTCTGATCTCTCAGAATCAATACAAATTCAAGACCACTCAATCATCACTGCGAACTATACAATATGCTCAATTGGCCCTCCCATTTCTACCAAAAGCCTTCAGTATTGCAGTATTTGTACAATGGTTAGGCTGATGTCTATAGTAGATGGATAATGCTTGATGGTCCAGGAACAAACTACAAAAGACCTCAAACTGGAACTGTATACCATTGACATA
This sequence comes from Esox niger, assembly GCA_016801105.1. Lineage (NCBI taxonomy): Eukaryota > Metazoa > Chordata > Actinopteri > Esociformes > Esocidae > Esox > Esox niger. Next base: position 25,767 of record JACXGJ010008294.1, on the reverse strand, counting down.
CTTTAAAAGTTGAAAATAAAAGAAATGTCTGTGACCACAGTAATTATTTTCACTGGATTGTGTTTTAGTATAAACACACAGAATTCTTCATGCTAAGCTCTCGCCAGTTCCGCTTTATTAATTATGTATTTAACCTCGTGGTATTTTCTTGGTCTGCTTAGTTTCACCACTGGGAAGGAAAATACCCATCTTTCACAGCAGACATTAGGATACTATCATGAAAGTATTTTGCCAATTGGTTTGAAACTGTAGCTAGTAATGAAAATAATTTGCAAAACAAAAGTAATTAAAAAACACATTGACTAGCAAACTCCATTAAAAATGGACCAGGTTATTTACCCAAACTGTCCCCATGGTCAGTCTTTCTAGTTAAAGCACTGCGGCATGTAATTCCTTACACCTCCCAGACCACTGTCTTTGTGCAGTCACTGGCACTGTGATAGCCTCTGTGTTGTCTGGCCGCTGGTAGATAAGCCAGTCTGGCCTAACACAGCTTTGCAGTCTTTGAGGCCCCAGCAGTGCCCTGCCACTCTTTCTATCCTCTCTTCTTGCTCCCAGTGGATCCAATCATTGGGGGTAACTCAGCGTACTTTATGAAGCTCCAACCCGCGTACATTACTACGGCTTTGTGAATGTGTCGCTGCGTTCCCGCATTGGCTATAGTATATCAAAGACAGAGTTGGCTTTTACTCTAGCACATTCCCGCGACAGCAACCTCTATCTGTTACACTTTCCATAGCTCCCCATGCTGTGTCTGACAAAAGCCATTAAGGAATTAGGTCATTTGGTCATCATGGTAAACTCAATTTGGATTTGTTGAAGGACATGGAAAAATACAGTATGCCATGGCAGTGTCTTGAAAACAAACTATACATAGGGCTGGACTAAAAAGCCCTTTAAATTAATTGAGCAAGGTTTTCTGTCTAGAACTAAGCAAAAACCCATTTATAACTACCAGAAGAACTAGGTGGTACATTGTAAACTACCAGCATGACCAAAAATGTGCACGTATCATATGCGCACACGCACGCACTCATGCACGCACACCAGCCACCACTGCTTACAGTAAGCAGCATCCACATCTGAGAGACAATACAAGGTCATCATTGTGACAGGTCTTCCGGCATTTCTTGGAACAATCCCTTGAAAGACCTCAAGAGAAGAAAAACAGCATTGTTTGGCTGAAGAAATCAAACATATTCAGATATTTATTTTTTCCTACAATGCGACCTGGGAAAGACAGTTTTACCACTCTTCTTACTGTTTCATGTATTCAAGGGAGGCATGGGAATAGGCAATAAGGGATGTAGGGTGATAGAATGTGACAGCTTGTGGAAACACAAAAAGGGTACGTTGCTTATGGCTTCTCTGTCACCTTTCTATGCCAACTTATGCATGTCTCTAGTTTAGAACGTCACATACTCCCTAAAACTAATGCATGGTATTGGTGACTTGAGTTTTAACTACATGTAGGTGATTTGGTAGCTATTGATTTGGTGATGATTTTATTGTTTCATTGTGAATAAACCTAGAGCAATTCAACAAATGCATTGCAAATCGCACCATATATTCTCTATTTGGTACACGTCTTTGACTAGGGCACTATAAAGAGAATCGGGTGCCATTTGGATGGCAGATATGGAATGGTTTGATCCAATACCTTAGAGAGTTGCATATGTTCGTATGGAAAATGAAATACATTTATAAGTGTCAAACACTGAAATGTGAAGGCCCCAATAAATTAAGGGATGGTAAAGCGGTTAACGGTAACCACAAATTAATTAGTTTGCTGTACTGTCAAATTACAGGCTTTGCGTTTTATTCACTTTCCTAAATAACACCCTAAATAGTGCACAAGTGTTCATGGCTTTGTGCAAAAGCAGTGCACTATATAGGGAATGGGGTGTCATTTGGCAATCTGAGTACACATAGATCAGTTGTACTAATCTTCAGCCTCCTGATTGATTAGAAATACATGCTAGATCAGCTCTACCTTGCACCACATGGACCTGCTTACTGGACCATGGCTCTGTCGCTGGATATTCATTAATCAGGTTACAGTTTAAGCAACAATCTTACACTAATGGGCTTCCATATCCATTTGAAACAGATCAGTGTTCTACCGTTATTCTCAGGCCAGCAGGAATCTTCCTGACAGTCTTGGTTTCTGCTGTGTTAGGGTAAGGATGTGTTTTGTCTGTCTGTGCAAGTGGGCCTGTGTACACCCATGACATTCAGCTGTACTGACAAGTGCACAGTTTACTGGAAAACGTACGGTCCAAATCTCAGATTAGACATGAATCCTCCATTTCAGGAACAACTTCAGTAGAAACAAGTCATGTGCTAAAAGCTGTGTGGATTCTATTGGATCTATATTTTTTGGTACGCATGGCATGGTGGGTAAAGGGAAAAGTGAGCGGTCACGCAGGTTTGTCCTTGACTCTCGGTACACTTAAAAAATATTGGTAAATTGATTTTTTCACAGTTAAATGGAAGAACACATTCAGACAGATCATTACCATCTTTAAGTCTGTCTGGATGAGAGTGTCTGGCAAATTGCACAAAAAGCAAGAGCATTGGCAGCCAGCGGACAAGTTTAGAGAGACTTTGTAATGCATCATCTTACATGAGGTCAAAGTATTGGCTGACGTGATATTTTGGGAAGGATGCTTCCTGGTCATGATACAGTTGGATTCTGGATGGTCTTGCCGAATGTTAACAGGCGACCCTGGAGGTGGGGTCGACATAGTGAAATGGTTGTTGTGTTCAATGAGGCCTGAAGGTGTCGAAGCAGTAGATGTGGATGGACTGGATGTGGTGGGGTTACTCCTCATTTCTCCTCGAGGCCATGAATAGTGGTAGGAAACCCCGGGCTGGTTGGCAGATAGCATCCATCCCCGAGCCAGATGACTGAGAGAGAGAGAGAGAGAGAGGGGTGAGGCAAAAGCTATGGAGGTGGCAGCAGGCCAGTTTCAGAAGTACTTAGCAGGCGTGTGGCCCACTCAGCCGACCAGTAGGTGTGTGTACATAGACAAAGGAATAATTGTTCATTGAGGATTATCTAAAGACTGACTGGCTGGGCAGTGATCTTGAGGTTAGTTCTGATAGGAATCTGACTGGAAGTCCCGCGACCGAGTCTTCATTGGAAGGAGAATGCATCAGTTGTTCAATGACGGCCTGCATGGTGAGTAGAAAATACAGCTAATATTAACAAAGTAAATCACGGGTTCAAACAGAATTGACTGGTAGGTCAGCAGAAAAAAGCTATTGAATATTGTGCCCTACTATGATTCAGACGGAAACAGGAACTAGGTGAGTGTACTGTACTAGCAATTGACTGGCCAAGTGAGGAGTGGTAAGTAGTGTATTTGCCGGGAGGTTTGATGATTGTATGATTGCTAACGGGGAGATTAAAATGTTTCTGTTTTTCTTGAACTTAAAGCCACATAACATCGGCTCCATTCAAACTTGTATTATTATTCTCGAACCCATCAGCACAGCGTATTGAAAAATGAATATCTTGTGCCACCTTTCAATTTCACATGGGCCTGATCGCTTATCCTGTGGAAAGACCAGCCAGCAGAGAAATAACTACTGAAGAAAGGCTCTGGGATTAATTGATAGAAACATGCTGATAGAAACAAATAATTTCCAAACTACCAGGAGTAAAGTTAGCCAACTTTAATCACAAATTTATAATTCTCCATAACCTGTAAATAAATAGTGCTCTATATCCAAGTGAGACAACCACACATCACTGTCATAAGACAGGAAAGGCTTATCTTACTGATATGGAAAGTTAAGATTTCAGATGTTTCAGAAGATTAATAGGGGCTCTGTTGACTGCTGAAAAATAATAATTTGATGATAATATTTCTGTTTTGATGCGGATGAAAATAAGAGTGGTTATAATGATGGTGAAGACCAAAGGTTGATATTCAAACAAGGACAGGAACACAGATCTATCTGCACCCTTGGCCCCCATCAACCTGCAAGTCATGAGGTTCACCACCCCACACCCATTTGTTGAGGCTGGTAACAGCAGCTTGAGAAGTACAGTCCTTGTTCTAGTGCGTGTAGCTAGCTACCTAGTTATAATGTTTATAGTATTGCAGCATTTTATACTATTTGATGTAACCTACATGATGTTACCTACTGCAGAAACAGTCAGAAAGACCAGCTGCTTCAACAACCCTCTACCTAACTCTTCTGGAGTCAGGCGATATCCTAACAAGCCTAAAATATCCACTCATGGCACTAGCCAGACGATTATATGAGTTAAAAGGTGAACACAGAAAAATATAAAAATTATTATGCATTTTTTAAAAAAAATAAGATAAGTAGCAGATTTACATAATTTCTGTTTAATTTTAGGCACCTGCCCCTTGAAAGGATTGCAAGACTCTCAGTGAGGTTCTGATTTCTCTTCTAAAAACCTCCTGGATGTTACTTAGCTATTATCTTCACCTTACCAGGCTGACAAAAGAAGTGCAGGATTATAGCTTATTTCTGACTGTATAGAGGAAAAAGTCATGCCAGAGAACAATTTGCAAATCCTCCCCCCACCCCATTATAACCTCAAAAGTAGCAGACTGAAATATGCTCCCAAATGGCACCCAATTCACTACATAGCTCACTAGTTTAATGCATCCTGGTCTCTCCAATATTTGGAACAGTGTGCAATTTAGAAGGCGTCCTAAAGCAGACCGTGAAGTCACTGACTCTGGGACGTGACAGAGATTGCTCCTGCACAATCAACAGTGTATACATTGAAATACAGAGATTATTGCTGTATGAAAGGTCAGGCAAAGCTAAAACCAAACCACACCATAGAATCTTACTGCAATACCAGAAAGATGCAATGCACTGAAATACTGTAGACCTAGTAATATGCAATGTTTCTCACCTATTTGATTTGGATGGCAATTCAGCTGAACTCAGTTCACGATAAATTGTTATACGCCTCACATGTCAATCCCTGTAATTTCAGAGTCTGACTGAATCGTCATCTATGATAAACTTTTGAAATCGATCACATTTATTTTATTGGAACATTTTAAGCCCTTTTTACAACAGCACAAAGTGTTTTTACAGATACCCAGCCTAAAGGGATCACTATTATGAGATTTCTGGATTTTTTTTTTGTCATTGTTACTGACAAAGTTCAGGCCAAAAACTCATGTAATCTTCCTTAATCAACATCTTTTATCAGCCTCATACCGATCAGATGAACCTATCAGTATGTGACACATGATAGGAAAACTATAGTACATACAGGCATCAACCCATCAATTCATTTTGGTTAAACATGCCATTTATCAACCAGGCACATGTAAATCTACACATTTTAATCCATGAATAAACAGACTATGGACACTTAAGGCACAATTTGGCCCTAAGTATATATCACAAGCAATCACCTTTTAGCATCTCTTAAAAACACCAAAGGACATTTTGAATTTGTATCATATTGTAAATAAGTAGTACAGTACTACCTCAGTATTGTTTAAAGGTATGTTCAGTGAGTTGTATGATGGCGCCCTCTAGTGGAGAGTGATCTCTACCATTTGCTTGATTAGGGCACATTTCTATAAAGGGATGAACTGACAAGCATTTCTATAAAGGGATGAACTGAGAAGCACTACCATAGGTGTCAGAGTAATTACAATGTGTTCAGTCATTAACACCAATCAGAAATATACTTCTTAATGTACTGTATATCACAACTTTAATACATTTCATAAATCCTTGCAGTGCAAATTCAGGACATTTTGCATTTTATTTTGCATTGAAGGCATTTCAACACACAATGTCACAGGGTTAGAAAATATCCTGAAATATCCTATTCAATTGGACGTAATGTTGCTTACATGACATTTTACTCAGGTTTAAGTAAAATGTATAGTATAAAAACATGCACAGATAATTAAAAAGTAATTGGTAGCTCATTGAAGTACTTACATGGGGAACTCCGGATAGCTGTTAACACTTCTGTCCTTGTGCCCTGCCAAGGATCAGGGATCAATAGCTGTTTCTACACCCCCCTACTGTCTCCTCTTCACCTGTCTTCCTATCAGTAATACCAAAAACAGTATAAATATTTAAGGACAGTGTCCACTCCCCCACTCACAAACGGCCTCTTTCCATCCCTCACCAGGAGTGGAAAAAGTATTGAATTTTAGCCTTCCTTCCTATTGGTATGTTACTTGCGTCTCTGTTTTTACAGCAAAAATACAAAATATAATTAGTGTGTTTCCAGCATCTGTCCATTGTAATACCAACACACCCAGAGCATGTTAATGAAAACGGTTGTTATCGTATGCAAAAACTACTCTGTAGCACATCATATAGTGCCAGATGAGAATGTCACTTGTAAAGCAATTCACAAAGGGGTTGAAATCTATGCATACGGAAGTACTTAAGGGGGATATATATCAGGGTCACCCCTCCACACCTCATTTGATAGCATTTAAATCCCCACCACAGCCAACCTTCTCCAAAACCACACTCAACATAGGACTGTTTCTATTTAAGCATTTCGGGGATTCGGAAAAACTCTGGGCTCAAATACAAAATGAAGCATTCCTTGAATACCCGTGCCTGTCACCCCCAAGACAAAAGGAAGAATAAAAGAAAGAAACTGAGGGCTAGCGAGAGAAAGAGAGATTGTAAAAGAGAAACGGCTAGAGAAGTATGATGAGTGTTGGCAGAGGAGTGTAAGGCGAGGGCCAGGCATGGCCACAGGGATGGAAGGACGCCAGGCATGCCCACAGGGATGGAGGGGCGCCAGAGAGCAGCGGGAGCCTGTTTGTCTTGGAATCTCACACTCACTCCGGAGTTCTGGAGAAAATGAGAAGCCCCTCAACCAGCTTCCAACCAGAGGTTTAAATGTCAGTGTAAATGTCAGACAGAATCTCACCTCTCCTGACTTCTGCCCAGGCCCGGATGGTGGAGCGCAGCATGACACTAGACGCTTTCCGAATGGCAAAAATGTTTTGCCCTTAGTCAAGTGCACTATACAACAAATAGGGTACCATTGGGGATGTATGAACTGTCGGAACGCAGAAGAACCCAAAAAATTATTTGGCCCGTTTCTCACATTCTTCTGTATAGATCCTCCCAAGCTCTGTCAGATTAGATCAGGAGCGCCAGTGAACTGCAATCTTTAGCTCTCTCACAGATGTTCAATGGGTTGAGTCCAGGCTTTGGCTGGGCCACTCAAAGACATTCAAGGACAACTTGTCCCAAAGCCACTCCAGTGTTGCTTTGGCTGCGTGCTTCGGGTCATTGTTGTGCTGAAAGATTAATCTTCGCCCCTGTCAAAGTTCCTATGCACTCTGGATCAGGTTTTCTTCAAGGACCTCTCTGTATTTTGAGTACCACCATGATTCTATGTAGGGATGGTATTAGCCAGGTGATGAGAGGCACCTTGTTTTCGCCAGATGTAGCACTTGGCATTCAGGGCTAATAACTTGATTTTGGTCTCATCAGTCTAAAGAATGTTTTTCCTCATGCTCTCAAAGGCCTTGAGGCAGCATATCATATGCCTTTTAGTCAGGATTGCTTCCATCTAGCCACTCTACCATGAAGGCCTGATTGATGGAGAGCTACAGAGATGGTTGAGCTTCTGGCAGGTTCTCCCATCTCTGCAGAGAAACTCTGACATTTTTAGGATGGCCATTGGGTTCATGGCCATCAAGGGCTTTCTTGTCTGGTTAATTGGTTTGGCCAGAAAGCCAGCTCTAGGAAGTCCTGGTGGTTCCAAACTCCTTCCATTTCACAATGATGGAACCCACTGTGCTCCAGGGAAATTCCAAAGCTTTAGAGATTTTTATAGTCTTGCCCAGATCTATGCCTTAACACAAAATGTTTACAGAGTTCCTTGGACTTCATGACTTGGTTTTGGCTCTCAAGAATGATCAAAGGATACAGGATGCATCTGGCCTCAATTTGGAGTGTCATGGCAAAGGCGTTGAATAATTATGCATATAAGATATTTCAGCTTTTCATTTTCAATAAATTGTCTCATATCTAAAAACCTGTTTTCACTTTGTCGTTATGGGCTATTGTAGTCAGATTGATGGACAAAAATATATATATTTAATCAATTATAAAACGACAAAATGGGAAAAAGTGAAGGCATCAGAATAATTTCCAAATGTACTGTAAACATTTTCATAAATAATTAACAACAGGACCAATTGAAACCATTACACGACAGGCTACGCTAAGGGAGGCCACACCAAATAATATACTTTAAAATAATTTCTATTTAATTTTTAGTAGGGATGCACCGATACCACTTTTTTTCTGACCGAGTACAAGTACTTGCCAAGTACCCATACCAATCACTCGAAGCTGCACTAGGTAGGATGGTTTCAGTTAAAATACAACGTTTTGTCCCCTATTAACCTGATGTTGTTCACTACGTTAACTTAAGCTCTAACCATTTCTTAACCATGATACTCTGAACGTGCAGTACTGGACGTTGTTTCTCTGCTCCGATGCTCGTGCGATAGTAAACTGTGCGCGATTTTTTTGAAATCTTTTCATGCGCTGGTGTGCGCGATTTATTGAATCTTTTCATGCCCTGGTGTGCGCGATTTATTGAATCTTTTCATGCGCTGCTGTTTCATTTTTTTCTGGCCGCGGGCTGTCTCTGGACATTGTATGTCGCTTCCCCAGTGTTGTAAGTTAGCTGTTGTGGTTCTGCACTGCTAGCATTAGCATACTCCTTGAATTGCGCTGTGTTGTGTCTAACGATATTGTATCAACTTGCTTGTGTTTAATTTGTGTTTTTCCTTTCCTCTTGGAATATTTAGCAGAGCAGAACTTGTACTCTACTTGTGTCATTGCTGACATCTCCGTCTTCCCGCTCTACCATTCTGAGTTTTGTATTCTATTCACATATACGGCCAGAGACAACAATCATGTATTTCACTAAATCCACGACGTGTTATTGGTGCGTGGTATCAGCATATCTATTAGTACATTACGCCAATATCGGCGTCGGAGCATCCCTACCTTTTAGGTATTTAGATCAATCTATTTTTTAAAATATACAAACACTTACACCGATCAGCCATAACACAATGACCACCTGGCTAATATTGTGCAAGTCCCTTTTGCCGCCAAAACAGTCAGGAACTCCACTAGACCTCTGAAAGTCTGCTGTGGTATCTGGCACCAAGACCTAAACGTTGCCAGGTGGAACCTATATGAATCGGACTTGTAGGTCCAGCACATCCCATAGATGCTCGATTGTACTGAGATCTGGGGAATTGAGGCTAAGTCAACACCTTGAACTTGTTGTGTACTTCAAACCTTTCCTTAATTAACCATTTAAGGAATGGTTTGAAGACACATGCGCAGAGATAACGTAATACAACAGAATCTGAAACAGAACGACAACTGGGAAGCATTCCAAAACAATGTTCGACAAGATACAATAGGAAAGTAGGCGCCATTCTTTTTAGGCTGCATCCGGACCACTACGGTGTTCTCCCGCCAGAAAGCCGTCGGACACTAAAGCCGCATTCCCAACGACCGACGAACCCGGTGGCTGCAACCCCCGCCTTACATAGCCCCTCCCCCCACAAATAAATTGACCGCAGTGTCCTTTGTTTTTGGTTATTCTGTCATGTTGAAACTTCAGGCAGGGCACCGGCTCGGGAAGAACGGAGGACGCTTATTAAAAATAAATAAGAAGTAACAAAACCAAAAACAAGACACGAAAAGCGATACAAATTAAACGGAATCCGAAACAATTACTGATAACACACTGTAAGAACAAAGGAACTTCAACAGGAGCTGTCATCAGGAACACAGGTGAGGGCAATAACAACAAACAGGTGTCCGTGCTCCAAATGAGAGTTGGATAGTTCCAAGACTTCACCTTTGTGAATATGAAGAAAAGGTTACATATTTACATAATTACTCCCCCGAAGTAATTGAGATAAACAAGGTATGCCTTAGTATCTATATTTCAAAGTAATTCTATCTATTCTAGTAAAGCAATAAAGTCACAATTCTTCACATAATTACAGTATTGTACATGGCGTTGATCTATCTTCATTGTACTATCAGTCATCATAGTTCCAATCTTTATTCTATATCATTGTTTTACTCTACCTATCAGCCTGATCAACACTGAGAGTGGGTAATTTACTCTCCAACCATCACTGAAGGGAACATCTACATCCAGAAATTTTAGGAGGAATTCCCCTGAAAATACAAACACTTTTTAGCTACCCCTACAGTCATCTCCAGCTTTTTGGATTTATTTTTGTTCAGTACGGTACATGTGGAATTAATGCCACAAAATCAAGCTTCTTGACATTCAGAATGTCTGTTCCCTTCAACTGTTCAACATTTTTTTATCTCCACTGGTTTCTGTGCATCCCCCATAGTTTCTCTAGTCCTGTGTATTTCCACATATTCCATGGCCTCACTGTAGGGAATCATTTTGATCTGAACTACCTTGACCCTTCAAACCCCCTACATAAGCTGGGCACTCTGGGGATTTAGGAACTTGATTTCTTTTGCAATTATAACACTTAAGATCTTCAGAATTGTCAACAATATATTTCTTCTTTTGTCATGCACTTGCTACTTGTCCATATGTTTTGCAATTTCAGCACATCTATGTTTTAGGCACACATTCTCAAATGCCCCCTAACCTCTCTCACATGTGTATTGCACCAATCTCAGACTCTTATGCTGCTTACAGTAATGAGAAGAAACACTTTGAGTAAAGCGGTGTGATGTTAACTACAAATTTAACCGCGTGAAAACATTATAGTGAATCTAACAGTAACAAGGAGGAACTGTGGTGCTTGAGTGACAGGCTCCATGGCTTTATGTGTGTATAAAGCAGGCATAAGAGAAGAAAAAAAACTTGCATGAACTGCAAAACTGACATTACATGGAGATCTTAAAAACATATGGCAATAACTATATGAATTTTGCACATGTCGATAAAGTGATGTTGTAATGAATTCAATTATTTCTCCCACTGATTGTAATACATACCTACCAACAGAGGGAGATGTGACGCTACTTGAGCCTCTGGAGTGCCATAAGATTCTGGAAGTGCCATGTTGACTGCTTTGAAAATTACAAGTGATTCACTATTAATTCTGCGTCACTCTTTGTCCATGTTATTTACAGAATAAATTATTTCATTGGCAAGGACATTTCATTCCCTTGCCACAAGCTACACATTTCTTCAAGATTCTACAGCTTACAATACAATGAGGCATTATCCCTCAGAGACAGAAGAGGATATAAATTAGAAGGGAAGAAGAGAGAGGGACTGGGAAGAGACAGGTAGCTAGAGAGGATGTGAGGAGAGAGGAAAAACAGGAATAACTTCATTTAGTGATTATTTGGCATACTGTACTTGCCTCGTTCATTCATTTTTGGGAGGGGACTCATAATTACCAAAAGGCTGCAAGTTATTTCTCAGCTGTCAGGTTGAATTTTCCTCCTGTCCCTAGCTGTTACAGAGAGGTTTTGTACTCTGCTCCAATGGGACACAAGATCCATACGTGCAAATATCAGGATCACAGCAGTACTGTTCTTACTCTACCTCCTGCTCCCCCCTACAAAACGCTCTAATGTTTTGCTGACACAGCTGATCTATTACCTGATACTGCTGGCCTAACAGAAACATGATGTAGTTCATTATGCACCCTGCAGGCTTGGACAAATAAGAGTTCAATCTTCTCCTGAGCAGGCTGAAATATGAGCACACTTTCTTCCAGACTCACTCTTCGGATTATCCCTCTGTCCACAGCGACCCCCGTGGGAGTGGGGCACCTACAAAGTTTCAGGCAGACATTCCTTTATTTTTATTGTAACTGAGATAATAATGAGCACCCATAAGGTTTACATTATGGAACAGGTTATCTTTGTAGCCAAAGAAGGCTTCTTCTGAGATGTTCCTGAATGTTTGATGTTGATATTCAACCTTGTTTTAACAGGCTGTAATGAAACATGTGGCAAATAATATTACATTGGACACAACCATTATTTCAATGGAACATACAAATGCAATTAAATATATTTTATTTATGAGACATTTACAAAATATCATACAGGTCATTTGACAGAAAATGGAGGACTCACTCATGAATAAGGGGGTTTGCAATTTTACATTTGTTCTTCTGAATTTATATCTAAATTGATTCTGTGTCAGAATAACAAGAAATGCCAGTGTAATTGCTTTGCATGTGAGAACATTTGGCAGATCTTCAGCACATTGTAAATCACTCTGAGTCACATCCAGGTGCTACAGCAATGGTTGTATTGCAGAAGTTCACTGAGACCCAAATGGCAATGTAATCCCTACATTTCCTATTGTCCCTGGACCAATGTAGTGCAATGGAAGGTAATTAGTGGCAGGATGTAGGATGCACACCTTGTGCTTAGCAACATCCCTCTATTAAGAAAATATGTAAGCAGTGAGCAGAGGCACTGTGCACATATTGTTTGGTCACCTGTCACTTGATTAGTTGGCCAACTGTAGAGTGTGGGCATACACAGCCATATTTATAACGCAAAACCACTTTCAAGGCAGACAAATTTGAGCAGTTCCAAACAGCTCTGATTATTCTTCTCATTGAGGGTTTGGATGTGTGTTTGTGCGTTTTTTCAATTTCTTTTTAACCTAGCTATATTATAGGGACAAATATGGATCCAAACTGTGGTTACATTTAGAAAAAAATTTCGAGTGAAGAAATTACTCCTGTCCCCATATTGAAAAAGTGTTATGTTTAAAACAAAGTTAGAACTTGGGGTAAGGTTGGAATTAGAGTTTGGGTAAGGCTTTACCAGTTACGTTTAGGATTAGGCATTAGGCCTAGGTTCATTTAGACAAGTTAATTGATGTTAAGTTTATGGTTAGGCTAGGGTTATGGTTAAGGTTGGCACATGATCTTTCATGTCCTTAGCTTTTTAAATGTATTTGGTGTATCTAAATAACTAAGTACATTTGCATGTGTGGGGGGGGGGCTAATGGAATGTTTGTGTGACATAAATAGTGAGCACTGGAGTTGTGTTGAAATTTCAGTCTGACGTGAAATGTATGTATGCTTTGGTCATCGTTTGGTAATTCCTAGTTAACTTCAAAAACAAGAACTGCTCAGTGAACTGCCACTGTCAACAAAGCACCTGGAGAGATGGTTCTGTGGTTTGATATTCTTACAACAGACGGTAGTCTAGGAGACAATTTGTAGAACAGCTATGTTTGAGCAATAAATCTACAGCAAACTATAAAAAGCAGAAGCCACTAAAGGTCAAACAACATTGACTACTAATGTTTTATCTCTTGACATATAGTACTCATACTGTACTTTACACTATGTTTATGACAGAAACCCATCCCATGGATTCATACAACTGACTTACAACTGACTTGTTTTCACAGACATTGACTGAAACTATGAAAAGATAATGTATCCAACAAACTAGGTTATTCAACCAACCATCCAAGCCACGCAGACAGTGAAGCAATGTTAGTGTTCACTGATTTACACAGTCAGCTAAAATAAGTGCTTACGTAAGGACAGAGCTACCATTCCAATTTCCTCACACACTAAACACTCCATTACCATATGTAATGTTTATGGTGTATTTCCAGAAAGGTAACTCCTTCACCTCCCTGCTCCATCTGGCGTGGGTGTGACATTGTAAATTATCAGAACATGCATGTTCCTCCTCAGGGCCTTTACTACACAGTGGGATCTTACAAAAGCTAGGGAGTGAACCACCCCTCAAGCTGAGAATACAAGTGGGTTATGGTATCGTAGACGTACAGTCATTGAGTGGGTTATAATGTAGGAGCCTAGACAGAGCAAGGCCCCCTTTCAGTTGGAATACCACGAATCATCTCTGTGTAGTGTGCACCCTTCACTGCTGCCAAGGAAATTCTACATCATGCCCTTGTATGATTACAGCTACTGATTTCTTTAAAGACCACCTATAACTTTGTTGTTTTCCAAAGGGGGTTCTGCCAGGATGGAAAAGTAAATATGAAATGTGCTAAATAGATATTTCAGATGGAAGAAACTATAAAGCTGTCTTTTTGCATAAATACATCAAGATAACCTAACAAGCGGGCGGCTTGTTTTCAAAGCTGTTTTGGAAGGCAAAGGTAGAGTAGGGATGGAGATGAATGACTGTGTAGAGTCCTGCAGATTTGATATGTGCCGCAGTATACTACAGCTCTCAGTGTAGCTACTTTTAAGGATAGAAAACAGAAACAAGAGAACCTGCATATGGAAACCAAATGACTCTACATTCTCTCTTTGGTTCACTACCCTGGTCAAAATGAGTTGACTGCAAAGGGAATAGTTAACATTTGAGAAGCATGCATGGATCAGAATCTGTATTTTTTTCCAGGAAACAGGAAATATTTTTAAAGCAGCACTAAAGCTATTAATGCAATAACATCTGATGCCATAAAATAACGTTTTTATCTATACTTACAGTATGTAGCTCTGGAACAAATTAAGAGACCACTGCACCTTTTTATTTCCTTTCCCAAAAAAGTCAAAAGGACATTTTTGAGTGAGCAAGATAAGCGTTCAATTAGCAGAGGTCGCTTAATTTTAACCCTTCTGTTCCTCACTCAAAACCTTCCTTTCCAACCTTTTTGGAAAGAAAAGAAAAAGGTAGAGTGGTCTCTTATTTTTTTCCAGAGCTGTAGTACCACTAAACATGTAGGCACTGTTGATTGTTTATCTATTGGAGGGGGATTGTTTAGGAAATCTACTTTTACAATTGTTGGCATGAGGAACACAACTGAGCCATAACTGATGGTTTTATATGACATCAGAAAGGGTTTGGCTACTTGAAAGAAATCTGTCCTCATGAGGCAAGTATCTCTGGTAAGTCCTTTCACAGGAGTATAAACATGTCTTCCACATGTAGCTGTGTTCATAAGCATGTGTTCTACATGAAGCTGTGTTCATAAACATGTAATCTACATGTAGCCACGTTCATAAACATGTCTTCAACATGTAGCCGTGTTTATAAACAGTTCTTCTGCATGTAGCTGCTTTCATAAACATGTCTTCTACATGTAGCTACATTCATAAACATGTATTATGCATGTTGCTGTGTTCATAAAATGTTTTCTACATGTTGTTACATTCATAGACATGTGGCTGCATGTTCCAAAGTCTTCTCTTATAATTGGAAATAGTATTGCTCTGCCAGTAAGTCAATGGGTGCCATGACAGTTTTTATCTATTGCCAACTCCTAATAGAATTGTCATGCCAAACATTTTTGGTGTAACAATAGTGACAGTCAGTTGGCAAGAGAGGAGAAACAGATCTCTGACCAAGCAATTACATTCGCACATTATTTCAGAAATTGAATGTCCCACCAACACCATACTAGCTGACACTGCATCTATGAAGGAATTACTCCGTTTTTCATTGCGGTAATTTTGACAGGATTAATGCATTTTCACTGACAAATTATCCAGTCTCATATTTTTACCCAAATATTTGAAGAAGTTAGTTTGGAATGTTGGGGGTAGTTGGTCACGCTGCTTTCAGATATAGAACAGCTTCCAAAAATGACATTACAGAGTTTATGTTGGCATCATAACACTTTATTCAGAGGTGCTTATTTTCAATTGCCTTGCCCAGTGCTGAGTGACTGCAAGGAAAATAACCATTTAGAGATTGTTACAGGTAATTGCTTTAACTGCATGGTGATAGCCGAAAAATAGAAGTTCTGTAGATTAATCAAAGTGTACAGTGTCGGAATTAGGTGTTCATGTTTACTTCAAATAAATACTGACTCAGAATTTCTTCAACTTGGATGTTGGGAGTGTTTTGTTTACAGTACCCTGACCGAATGTTTTATATATTTATTGCAAATATTTAATATCTGGTAAAGTTTAATATATTTTGGGAATCCTTTTAGGTGAATGATCAGGAAAGACTTAAGAAATGTAGTTACTGGAAGAGAAAACCTATCATGACATCATACTCTTAAACTGGCTATTTTTCAAGAACACATGGCAGTTGGTGCTGAGATTTTGATTCAACATTCCCCTTTCCTTTCTCTAATGCTAGCCCTAGGTCTGAGAGAAAACACCTCTTTTTGTTTTACCAGAGAGCCATTAGTTAGACTATTAAGCAAAAGCAGACATTTTAATGGCAAGAATGGCAAAACAAAAAGGACTTTGGGGGCCGGACTTGGTGAAAAGTTGTGGGATTGCAATGAATGAAATGTCAAATTGACTGAAATCCAATAACTTTATATCTGACATCTGGACAGAATTGTAGCCTTCTCTGGCCTAGTCCTCACCTGTATAAATGCCGTCTAAAATCCCAGGAAATCAATGTCAGAATAACTGTTTGAAACTAGGACACACACAGTTCTTGCTATGACACTAAATACCACAATGTTTTGTACCCTGTAACACGGTCCTTTGTTTGCTAGTTGGGCCAATCAGTGGACACATCAGACCACCTCTATTGAAGCTTTGTTGTCCCACACAATAAAATCAGGGATGGGATAAGATCTTCATATGTTCATGCATATAGTAAAATATTTTAAAGAAAACTTTGGTGCCATAAAGATCCTGAATTGACAAAACTATGTATTAGAGGGCGGCATTTAAAAATGAAGATTAAGCCATGTTAAGCATCTTTGATTTGCCAAAAGTCATGCAGTTTACTCATTGGAACACATATGGCCATATGGTTGTAAAAAAGGTGTTGTTCAACCACAAAAAAGAACTACAAATTCTTCAAGGAATAGCAGGGGACGTCTAAAACCTATATGTTTGTTTTTATGGAAATACGGTGTAAATCAGGTGCATGATTTACAGTTGAGCAAATAATAAATCTTGGTGCTGATATCATGGATGGGTGCATACATCCCAACATCTAAAATGACCCTTTTATGTTCTTGGCTACTGATGGGGCTCCATAAACAAGACAGCTATACCATTACTATACCATTAAACACAAAGAATGTATTTTTTACTGGAGTTAGAGGAATGGTTTTGATGCCTTTGAAGGCCCATGAGTGGATGAAGATCAGAGAACTGCCTCACTTTTAAAACCTCCAGGCTCAGCCTTGGTTCAAAGATCCATAAAACACAACATTTGGACCTGGTAAAGAAAAGAGAAAACACCCTTATGTTACAACAAACCATTGGCTGCCAAATATTTGCAGTGTAATTCTAAATAACACTTTACAGTTTCCTCTAGGTATAGTCAGGATGTAGAGTTGCATCCTGAAAACAATAAATACTGCAGTAATGTCCAAAAGGTTACAGATGTGTAAAGGAGAGATGAATGTCTTTCAAATCTGCTGCCTGGCAACTCTTCAGACTGTTACTTTATATATTCCTTTTTCCAGAAGATGCCTAAGGGTGGTGACACTGACCACGGATGGGTATGGTAATGTTGATACTGAGACAGTCTATAGCCACACCCATAGTCAGTGACGGCTTGTAGCCTGGAGATTTTTATATTATTTGGAAAAACTGAAACATTATAGGTGGGCAATATAAAATAATCTTTATATACTTCGAATAAGAAATATGCAGTATATTTCACTGTATTGTTTGGAATTGTGGCCTATTATTGGACCATTAAACAATTCTATCCATCTGAGATTTCTTATGCATGGGATCACTGAGAAAGTTCTTATACAGATCAAGCTGTATCCTGGCTTATGGCTTCTTTTTTTCTGAAGTAATTATTTGAAAGCTCTGTTCACATCTGAGATGAATTCTGCAATGCCAAAGCCATTACTAAAACCAGATGGGGTCAGGGCAGGCCTAGATCTGTTTAATATTCCCCAAGGTTTTAACACGCCTTTTTATTGATATGAACAACAATATGTTTTGCTGTTTGTTCAGATTATTATAACATGATGAGTTTAAAGACAGTGAGATATTTAAACATTAAGACATTATCAACTTTTGCCAAATGTCTAGAACTGTAGCATTATCTATGAATGTTTATTCTAGGACAATTTTTTATTTCAACAGTGTAATGTGAAACCACAAAAATCTTAATGTTAATTTTAAGTGGAATAATCTTGCCCCTTTTGTGTACCATGGCAAATTTGCAAAATCAGCAAAATCGTTGGCAATCATTTTGGCAGTTGATTACACAGTGCTGCTTTGTATTCCCTCTGCTTAAGATAATACCATCCATAAGCCTTTGCACAGTGACAAGTTTTATTGTTTTGGCTCTATGCTCCAAGCTCATTGGATTTTTAATCAAACAATGTATGACAAGTTAGGGTGCAAACTGTCAGCCTCAGGAGACCAAACGTAATTGGAAAAGTTTTAATGAAGTAAACATTCCAGAGCTTTTTGGTTCAAAATAAACTCCTTGATTAGTAACATGGTTGGGTACATTGCCCTGCTGCAAGGTGAGCAGACTTGTGCCATCCAATGGGGTTTTAGGCATTTTGTTGAATCTGAGCACACAAAGTCTTTCCGTACTCTTCAGAAATCATTGGACTACTGCCATCAGCAGTTATAATCAATGATGACAAGTAAGCAGGTTCCAGTGATATGCCATGACCATATCACATGTTTTGCCTCATTAAATTGATAAATTCTTATGCATGTTCCTTTTTTAAACACTATTCTCTTGCCATCATTACGATACCTCTTGATATTTCTGTGAACTCTACATGTTCTGTTGTATTTGTTAGGCCATTCCTGTTTTAAGGCTGACTAGAGGACCTGACCTTGCCATCCGGCCTCTGTAGTTCATCATGTGAAGTCGTAAGTCATGATCACCATCTTTTTTATGCTGTATAAATACTTATGACTGATTTGAATAATTCAATTGTCAACATGAGTTGTTAAGGTATGTTTTTTCCTTCAATTCATTTTAAATAATGTACAAAGCATTTCAGGCGTAAACCTCACAGAAAGTTAGTTTGAATGGTAAATGATTTGTGTCCTTTTCTAGCATCAGACATCCCATTCTTTTCCATATGAAGATGTAAAAATGGCTGCAGTCTGTTTGACGACCATGAGATTCTTGCATGCCATGATAAACATCGACTTTGAACATCCACAACCTATTCTGTCTGGCACAAGATCTCTTGTTTCTGTTTTTAACGAGCATTAAAACAATCATTTGTAACCCACTGCAACTGTAGTACTGTCTGCTAATCCACTGAAACTAAAGTAAAATGTGTGAACCCCTTGACCTTAAGTACAGTGCGTCAACCAAATGAAACTTTTGGTAAATCATGTCAAAAATGTCAATCATGTCACTGAAGTATCTGAGGAGATTTTACATTGATGGTTTCATATCCCTTACTGTGGCCTCTCATCAGAAATAATAGGAAAATGCTCGGTGCTGTTATTTTGGCAAGGGGGTGGTGCACACAGTACTAAATGCAGGTTTGCCAATAAACATGACATGTTTTTGATATATGTTTTTGATTATTATTTATTCCTGATTTTACTAAGGGTTAGATTTATCTCACATTTTAGCGTAAAATAAAGGTGAAAAAGAACACTGACTTATTTTCAAGAATTCCCAACATCTGCAAATACTATGGAGGCTTGAGAGTCATTGTGGACATTACATACAGGAACCTGGCATGTATTTCTTGTGTAGTATTATGCCTTAGATGTGCTTTCTCATTTTATTTCTGCAGTGTGTGTATATGCCAAGGGTATTATTGCAATTGCGGCTTCACTTGGGAATTAGTTCCTCCTTCAACTGTATGAGAGAAAACAAGACTGGGAGTAATCTCTCTAAAGAAGGTACCATCTGAAATCGACAAAAACATTTCAGACAAGATTTTCTTTTCTATATTTATGTAACATTTGTATGTACAGAACAATGGGCAGAAAGGCACTGCAGACATTCACATTTTCAGTAATATTGATAGTGCTATGATGGATCAGCAATACTGAACAAAACAATCAAAATACATATTTATCAATCCACTATATTCATTTTCAAATTGTGAGGCTACACAAAGTTGTCTCAAACTTAATGAACATCAATCTAGAGCCCTCAAACTCAACTCTGGACTTCAAGGCCAATTCCACTCCATTTTCTCATTGCAACCCTCTAATCAGGGACTTATTATGACCTGGGACGCCAGGTGGGTGCAATTTATGATGAGGTAGAACAGAAAACCAGCAGGCACTGGACCTTGTAGGGTAAGAGTTGAATACCTCAGATCTAGAGGGATGGTAATTGAAGACTGCATGGACAAAAATTGACAATTACTTTGGTCTAATATTATCTAACATCATATACAAATGCAGGACATTTTATTTTCAGAGCAACTAAACCATTTGAGCAATTTGGTTGTAATACAGAACAATGTATGTTGCATGACAAAGATTGGTACAAAGTACATTTCATATACTGTACCAGTGAGGCAGAATTTATCTTGAGTCAGATGAATGATGCAGTTGATGTATGGGAATATATAAAGTAAAAGAAAATGATAAACCTATTCAGCAAATGTGACAACTGAAGAAAGGACAGAATTATTATGATCAACTTTAGTGCAGTCAATACTTTGATCAGACAATCAGGTGAAGGCTTGTAGCCATTTTATTGTCAATTAGTTATTCAATTACCTTATTTCATGCCTTATCTACAGAGTGGCTTTAAAAGCTAAAATACAAGTAATCATTGATTCTGTATAATCTATTCAATATGATCTACTTGTGAATTCCATGATCTACTAATACATGTTCAGAACAAGAGGAGCAAGTCCATCTATTTCAGCAGACCTTACTGCAGTTGTCTTTACTGCATTATCTAGGAGGGTGTAACACAATCTACATATACAAAGGGAAAATCGTCTCAGTAGAGGAGAAATGGGCTGCAGTGTACTTTTTCAGATAATGGGGAACCCAACCGGATATCAGGAGGTATCAATAATCACAATGCTTGACTGGAAAATAGATGACAGAAAACGTAAAGCAGGACTGTAAATATACAAAGATATATATATATAGATATATGAACAAAAACAATAAAAAGCTAAACAAATTTGGGTTGTTTGGTTGTGCAAGTTCTTATGGATCATGATAATGAGATGCTCATAAAAATGCTGGCCTGATTATTTAAAAACATTCTCAAATGTTGGACACTTGTGGGTCTTGAGTTTCTTTATGGCCTTTTTGAACTCTTTGCTGGACTTATCCCATTTGTGGATGCCAGTAAGAAGGAACTGCTTGTCCACCTTGCGTCCCATGATCAGATAGGTGTTGCCTAGGTTGTCCAGCTGCTGGCAGGGGCAATCCGCTCCATTCTTCAGGTACAGAACCAGTTTCTTTAGGTCTTTCATCTTCAAGTTGCCCAATTTCAATGGCTTCTTCCTTTTCTGAAGAATCACCTTGCGGTCCGTGCCTTCCCGTTTCACCTCCTTGATCTTGGTCCTGATAGCTACAAGCAAAAAAAGTGTTAAAAAAAAAACTATAACATATTAATATATTAAAATAAACGGATAACTTGTGGGCTCACTAAGCATGTGCAATCATATCAATGGTTAGCCTGAGGACTATGGTTAGTCACTTTTACCTGTGACTAACCAGTTTTTTACCTGATGGTTAGTCATCCCTTTACCTGTACTGATATTTCAGAACAGAATAACAGTCATATAATCGGTGGGGATGCATCATGCCAGGCCCAGGGCACTGAGGCAAGAATGCAGGTAGATGTGTTGCAGAGCAGATGGTATCAGTGGTAAGATAGCTAGGCTCCAGACATTAAGGACCATTAAGGAACGATCAGTACTTTTGAGAGAATTTTCCCACAGTTCCCTATTGTGGGAATAATCTAGGTTACAGTGCTAAATAGAAATTTCCCCCCTAAGTAACCGTTCTGTATTGTATTGTTTTTCAGTGAAGGATGCCTGCTGTCTGACTAAATTTGACAATTCATAGTGAGATTATATATTAGCAAAATAAAGAAATCTGTGAAAAATGTCACTTTTTTTACTTATTTATTTTTCTTGTATATATTTTTTACTGGAACATTACTGGAAATTAAAACATAAACACTACCCTTATGTTAGTAAACATCACCAATTACTGGGCACTGAACACAGCTACAGTACATTGTAACTCTGTGTACCATTTTCTTTCGATATGTTGAGTAAAGTTTCAGACAAACCAAATGTCTAAAAAATAATCTTATTTTTTGTATTTGTATTATTTTACTTTTATCTCTCTCCAAATCTCACACGGGCCTCTGATCTGTCTTAATCGGTCCAATCTTTCACTAAACTCTATTTAACCTCCTAATCTCTTTGTTTCCTTCCCCTCCTCTCCAGAAAGGTGCACGAGTCAACCCCATGGTGGTCTAAATCTGAGCCTTCATGTATATGTCCCAAATGGCACCCTAGTGCACTACTTTGACCCGGGCCCGTAGAGAACCCAATAGAAACATGGTGCCATTTGGGATACAACCAGACTTTATGGATATAAGCATACCTCTTGATCTCCCCACACAGATGTAAAGTAGGCTACTGCCAAAGTGCAGTGGTAACACAAGTGAAACGCAAGTGAAGTTCATCTAAAGGCCAGCTTACCTGTCATATAGTGATATAATAATACAGGAATTTGCACCTGCACTTGGTGAACTCTTTGGAAAATGGAAAAACTATACGGTCAAATTAGTTTACAGGAAGAGGCGAAGACATAAAGGCTACAATGTCAGAACACTCAATAAGTCTCCTACTTAAACAAATAGACTACTACATGGGATTCTATATAAACCATCTATAGCCCCTATATATTCCCATTGCCAATTAAAGTATTAGAAAAAGAACAGTCCCAATGGGTTTCCAGGTATTAGCAGTGCACATGTAAGAGATTAGGACCTTCATCCTCTGTCTCTGGACCCTGGAAAGTCTCAGTGAGGAGGGCTTAGTGTTAAAAGAAATTAAAATGGGCAGCTTTTATAATTAGCGAGTCATAAAAGAGAAGGTCTAGCCCACCCCTGAAACCACTTTATCTGGATAAATCCATCTTAAACTCTTTGCTGAACTTTCTTTGCACCTTGTGGTGTTTGTAATCTCCCTTGCCAGCCAAAGTGTACAGTAACCGACCAGGTACATTATGGTTTCGTACACTTTGGTTTCAACTGTGCAAAAACCACTTTGGTTTCAATCCCATTGGCCAAAGATTGGATGTATAAAACAATGTATTAAGAAAATATGCACATTTTCCAACCAGTGATGTTTAGAAAGAAGTGTGAGATGGAAAGGCACACAAAATAAGCATTTTAATAGACTGAATACAAATTTGAAGTTAGATTTTCCCATCACATTTTCATCTCTACTGATAGTTTCATAAAAAACAGCTATGTTAAATAACTAATTGTACCATAAACATAACTGGTCTCTATATCCAACAGTTTTAAAATACAGTGTAAGGTAATCTTGGCAAAATAATGTTATTAAGGATAACAACACGTCAATCATCATGTCATCAGAATAAGACCCTTGATAATTATTGAAAATGAGCATGAAGTAATAAATGAGCACTTCTCAAAGTTGTACTGAGAGGACCAGAGAACATTATCCTTACGATACACCTAAGTTTACTTTGATAATATGAAACCTCTGTCAATATTTGCCCCTTACTGAAAATGACATTTTTTTCATTGACACAAAAATATTCCATCGTGTCAAACAAACATATTCTCTGTCAACAATATTTTACAGATAAGTCTTGTTCCACTCGTCATATTTTTTATAAAGAAAATACATTGGAATTGGATTGAAATGTGGTAACTGATTAGTAGGGTCTTCAAAGCAATTGAACTGCATTCTAGGTTCCAATTTAAACAAATACACTGGGGCATGTGTTTCAGAAAAAACAAAACTGTTATCTGACAGGAGTTAGAATAATTATAACATTATCTGGGAGGCAATAGAAAACAATGTATAAAACACAAGCTTCAAATGTCATTTCATCTTTCACATCTAAGGTTTGGACAAATGCAAAGCACTCAAACACTCTCCATCAATCGTCAATGCTGTTAAATTTCTGGACATCTAGGCTGTAACCTTTGTCCCCAACCCTTGACCTGTTTTCCTGTTCTGGTTTAGAGGGCGAGACAGGCTTTCAGCCAGCTCAGATGGTGTCATAAACCCAGCAGGAGCTGGGGCTGGGCCCATCACATCCATAGAACCTGTCTAACCCAAGGACCAATGAATAAATCATAAATACCACCCTATTCCCTCTAGAGTACACTCATTTTAACCAAAAAGAGCCAGACCAGGGCTAGTGTGATTGCAGTATTGTTTGTTACATTAGCATCGAGGAAGGGTGGCTTGTGCAATTGCCTAGAAATGTACCACCAAAGAAAAAGTCAGAATTAGAGCATGTTGGGTTTGAATTGAAGTGTCCTTGAGTTGGAACAAAGCGTTAATAAAAGTTTAAGTTTGGAGATAAGTCATGGTGAGAACAAAGTGCTGAGTGGGATGTACCATAAAACCATCAGCATTAGGAGCTCTGAACAACCAGGGGCAGGGAGGGGTTTAGCTAGCTAGATAGCTATCTTCGAGGCTTTTTGAAATGTGATTTTCCTTGTGGTATATAATGGTCTCCTCTGTAACTTTTGAAAACATACACTCTTCCTTGTCTGGGATGTCCTATATCCAGCTAAAAGTATGAAAGTATGAAAACCTTGTCTAGTCTCAAAATACTTAAACTTTACCAAAATGGACGTGCCTAACAATGTCAAAATGTGATTGAGAGATTGGAAGGAAGCATTTATTGATGACTTCAAACAATTGCACACAATAGTATTAAGCCTCCCTTTCACACTTTTATGATAAATGAGAACAGACCTTTCGCAATAAGATGTTTCCAGGAACTGAGCGTTTAAGAGAGCAAATATGCTCATTCAGTGCCAGGATAGACATACTTCTGAAGTGATTAGTCCATGCAGAAACTGATCTCTAACTCACAGATTTGTCCAGCTAACTGCCCTGACTGAGGAAGTCTATCAAACTGTTTGATGTGAGGCCAGGTATATGTACATTTCGGTCATGTATTTGTCTATACAGTTATACTGTACATGTAATTATTGTCAATATATCTGTGATAAAAAGTGATACATTTTTTCAGTGATACATCTGGTGATACATCAAGTAGACGGGATACAGCAAGGGAGCATCATTTCATAGTGAATGTCTAGAAAAGTTGCAGTTTTGCTCATGTGTCATTGGCTACAATGTGGATTAATGTAATGTAACTACTTTTGACAGGCAAACTCGCTAATGGTTAGGATAATGATAGAATAGCTGCCTTTATCATTTTTCTGAAGGCTACCTCTGGATTATTAGACTGTATCAACTTTGGAAGGTCTGAAAGGCAATGCTACCACACAACATAGTATACATATACTGAGTTAACCTGAAGTCTTTCTAAACAATTAGATAGAAGTAGAGTATTTAGGAAATTGCACTCGGGGAAGGTTTTTGAGTCATCAAGGTTGGAGTGTTTCATCATACCTAAAAGTGTTAAAGAAGAGGAAAGCAACCAGAAGCAACCTTACAGATTGGTTGTTTTGATATCCCCCTTAACCCTTCCAGGATGACTTTCATCTTACCCTTTTGTTGAAATCTGTTCCGGACATGTTCTGAATTATTGGAAAAATCTAGAATGTTTCCAGTTATTTGGAGCATGTTCACCTTTAACACAGTAACACATTGCTGCAACACCAAATAGCAACATAATAATCAATACCTGTTTGCTTTGTGATAAAATACACTGT
>JACXGJ010008293.1:0-27686 GCA_016801105.1 Esox niger | reverse complement strand
GGTGAGGAGGTAGAGGGTGACATCAGAATGTTTGGATGTTCAGGTGATATAGATGAGGAGGTAAAGGGTGACATCAGAATGTTTGGGTATTCAGGTGATGTAGGTGAGGAGGTAGAGGGTGACATCAGGATGTTTGAGTATTCAGGTGATATAGGTGAGGAGGTAGAGGGTGACATCAGAATGTTTGGGTATTCAGGTGATGTAGGTGAGGAGGTAGAGGGTGACATCAGAATGTTTGAGTATTCAGGTGATATAGGTGAGGAGGTAGAGGGTGACATCAGGATGTTTCAGTA
The DNA here is from genome assembly GCA_016801105.1 of Esox niger. Classification (NCBI taxonomy): domain Eukaryota; kingdom Metazoa; phylum Chordata; class Actinopteri; order Esociformes; family Esocidae; genus Esox; species Esox niger. The sequence goes on along the minus strand of JACXGJ010008293.1, from coordinate 27,393 downwards.
TTCAGGTGATGTAGGTGAGGAGGTAGAGGGTGACATTAGTTTCAGAACTCAGATGACAATGTGTTATAAGAGGTCATATAATGCCCAATGATATTGTGGACAGTCAACATAAGCATAAATGGTGCTGTAGGTCGGTCATGAAACAATGGTTTGTGTGAGATAAGGTTCTAAGTTAACCAAGATTTTAGTATCATCCCCCAACCCCTCTGCTCACCACACAAAGCACAGAAGAAAGAATAAGATTCAGAGAGATTATATGTGAGAGGTGCTATCTAAACTATCTCCAGGATATTTTAATGGCATCATTTGAACTTTAAAATCACTTTTATCAGGACAAACCCCCACATTAAATCACTAGTCAGATTTTCAAGAAAACAAAATAACATGGTGAGTATGTACAGTATGTGAGAATGTCATAAATGCTGCCTTATCTACCCTCATAGCATTTTAAAGCATTCCACAACAACGGAAGATATGTATTTGTTTCCTGCTGTTTATTCAGTTTTAGAAATGCTTTCTATTTCATTCTTAGTTTCTGTTTTAGTATTAAGGACAGAATGTAGGACAGGAGCCATTTTGGTTTTCTTGGCCAATAGTTTCTTTTTGGGATGTTGCTTCTTGCCAATAACACAGAGAGTGATGGACCAGGTTGTAGATTTGGTTACGTTAAAATTATTAATAAATCTGTATGTTGCTTAGATTGAAGTAAACAAGGGGCTAAGAATAAAAATGTTGCAAGAAAACTAGCTTCTTCATGTTTCAACAATTTCAAAACTCTTCCACTTCTGTGGGACGCATGTAAGACAAGGCAGAAGAAAAACTTTAGTCATAGCAGCTTTGACATCAAGATTAATATTGTAGAATTTTAATGCTTTATAACAAATCACCACAACAGCTCCGATGGCACTGAAGGTGGTGGGAGGCATATTGCCGGACGTTGGCATATTTTTTCCACAAATACTTGAGATGCAGTGGCACCAGATCCGGTGCCACTGGGCACAGATACATATAAATTGCTGTCCATGCCCGGCAAAACTGGATAAGCTATTCAGCTTCACCATGCAAACCAAAAGGATCTTTGCAATAAATCAAACAGTGGTATTTCTTTGTCAATCATGGTAGGTGCAGAAACTTTGCTATAGCTTTAGACTTTGCAATGGAATCTATTTTCATTCACTACAAAATCAATAATTTGGCTGGTGTTTATCATGCTCTCAGTGCCTGCCCGACCACAGAGCAAGAGCTGCTGACTAACACACTCGCTGAGGTCAAAAGTTCCCCATTTCTACACCAGACATGCCATTGACAAGCCTGGTAAAATGCCCAATAAGATAGGACAGCAGAATTGAAGAGGTGCACCACAGAGTCACCTACACACCCAGGGGGAGCTCAGACTATGTGATGTTCCAACTCATCCCTGCATACAGAGAGAAATGCAATGCTTGGCAAACACACAGTGTGGAAATCAACTGGCAAGGCCATTGGGAAGCTAACCCCGCCCCCACCCCAATGCTGATATGAAATTGGCACTGCTGAGCAGACTAAAACAGTTTTAACTCAGGTTGGTCGCATCCTTCTTGCACCTCTGGTATAATTGCATTTTGGAATTCAAAATATAAACACAGTAGTATTACCCTCACCCAAAATGAGTACTTGAACCTACAATGGGTAGACAAAGCAATGCAAACACCACATTAAACAGAACTTACTAGTAAATCACAATTACAAACACAGCAACAGACTTCACATTAGGGTATATGCTAATTAGCAGTAAATACGGTATTTCAGGCCAAGCAAAGTACTGCTCCAAACACTCAGGCAGTCATTCTGGGTGCAGTTGCCTGGGGAAGAGAGGGATGTTTGGCAGGATTACAGACATGAGTCTGTGCACAACCCACTCACTTGACACCCGTCCGTTGCTGTGTGCCTGAAACTTTTTTGAACTTTATTTTCATACAGAGTAACCCCACCTCTTTTCCTTCCTGGAACCAGTCAGGGTATTTATTCCCCACTTGGATAGATGCTGCCTTATGGTAGGATCCTGCTGAGTTAGTCAGGCAGAATCTCTCTGCTCACTTGTTACGTAACAAAAAAAAATCACATTTCATACAAATATGTTGCCCTCACAGTTGATTGTCACATGTTGTATTTATAATTGTCAACAGAAATATGCACTCAAAATGAAACCAGGGTCCCCCGTATGTAAACAAATGCTAACATAATAAATGTAGCTGGTCAGGAAACCTAAAAATCACCTATGTAAATATTAAAACCGCTTGACCACCACAGTGGTTACTAAGCGACTGTATTACTGGTTCAGGTGTGATTCAAGTCGATGGCTTTGTGTCCACTCTTCCTCAAATAGACCAAAAAACGTTTGATTGTTTTGCCACATCCCATCTATGTTGTCTACCTAGGACTATAAGGACATATTATTAATGAACTTACATGACATTCAGAACTGTTCAGAAACTGACTAGCTGCTTGTTAGGTATCAGGCTGGCCTGTTTCCTCAGTGTGTTGAGGAGTTGTGAACTGGGCTGAAGTTCAGAAGTGGAAGATGCATCGGTCGATAGCCAGGACCCAACAGGATAGTGAAGGTAGTAGGAAGCTTTCTCATCCACTTATAAGTAGATGACACAGTGTTATATTCAGCTGGCACCTCACCTAAATTAGTGTTCAGTGTTCTACAACAAAGTTTTAATATCCATCACACATATTTAAAACAAACGTAATGTGGTTTGGTTGGAAGAATAGCCCTATTTCTCCTGGTGTGATAACTACTGCTGTGGGTTTGGAGCGTGAACAAGTCACCTCATATAAAATATTGGGTATTGGGCCAGACAACACACTTTCCATTTCTCATCCCATTGCCAAGCAACAAGACAAAGTTTTAGCTAGACTTGGATTTCGCTAACATAATTGTCAAGTAAGAGGATGCTTGAGTTCTGACAAATCCTTCTGATTTCTTTTTTCCCAATCTAAGATGTCTACTGCAAAAAACAGCATCCCTGAGCATGTAACATCCAGTTAAAAATCAGACATTTGGTTTGCAGTCCTTTCATTACCTAGAGATTGGGAACAACTCCAATCCCATTCTCTCAATTTTCTTTGTTTTCTCTTGGTATTATGAGTTTGTTTCTGTTCCATGTTCATTTTGTAAAGCATCTTTGGGTCGTTGAAAAGCGCTATATAAATATATAATGTACTATTATTATTAACAGCAAAAAAACCACAAAGAATATCTACTTTTGTCACCACTGACACTTCTAAAGATACAATCGTTAACCGGTGTTACAACGTGACTCCCGGGACAGCTTCGCGTGATATGCTGGTTCACAGTGTGGTCTGCGGGTTGTTTGCCAGCGGCAAACATGTTTGTGTCCTGCTGAATTGTTTTCATTGTCTGCTGCCAGGTATGTTTTTATCACGCTTGCTGTCTTCTTCCATTATTTTGTTGTCTAGGATGGAGTTGGAGTATGGCATTGAGAAGGAAACTAGTGGCTCGTTGTCTCTTACGACAACAAAAGCAGCAGTCACATCAAAACCCGCAGTAGAGGTATGAAGTAGCAACGTGGCTGTGTGCAGTATGTCTGTGGGCAGTGGGATGATTCCGGTAAATGTTGGATGATACCGCAATCTCACCACTGTGTTTCGCTTTCACAGTGGAATAGTTTTGACCGCAACATCGTCTTCACGAGCTGCATTGGCTGGCTAAGCTAAATTCTACGTTAGCTATTTGCTGTCTTAGGGTTACAGAGCTAGGAGACACAATCTAACCTTAAAGGAAGTAAGCAGAGACCTAAAATAATAATGTGCAGTAGATGAATACAACATTTGTGTTTGTTAGTGGACGGTTACCTTGACTGGGGTATTACTTGAAATAGCTATTACAAATAAACTGTAGGAGTGCTGGCTAGCTTCTCTCCACAAATTGCATTATTGACACAAATGAGTGACTTATTGAGAAGGAAGAAGTATGTTACTAACCAAATAACCAAAATTAACTAGTTGTAACTATATTCGAGGTGTGGCTGGTATATTACACAATCGTGCTTGATTTACTCAATACCTTCATTAGGAACTACATTTACCTGGTTGTCTAGGTCATAGTGGGCTCCAGCTTAAAGGAAAACCTCAAAACAGGGAGACAATAAGCCCTTCGTGGAATGAGTTTGACACCCCTGTATGTTCCGTACAGTAGTTGGTTGGCTCCAGAGGAGTGCCACCTGGTGGAAATATATCACCAGTGCACGTATCAGGTCCATTAGTCATTACAACAAACTGGATTCATGATATAGTTCCCCTCTTTATGTTCTATACAAAAATAAACCATTTATCTCTGCCATAAATTACAGAAAAAATCTACTCCAAATATTTTTTTCCGTTATAAAGGGGACATTTTCAATAAAAATGACAATGGGTGATAGGATATGATGTGTGATTGAACAAGGTAAACGACTGTGAAAATGTATAGTTAGGGAGCGCTTCCACCGAAAGACATCAGGTGCTGTAACAGGGTTGTGACGTGGTAAAACGGCAATGTGTTGGTTTGGAGCATAAAATAAATATTGCCTGATCTTTCTGCATCATTACCTCAAAGGCAACCAAATAAATGGACAGAATGCAAGTCCAACCAAGAGAGGCAACTTTTTCTGTGACCATAAGACCCTAGTGTGATCGACTCTGTCAAAAAATAGGCAGAACATATCTGACCAACAGTCAAAACGTTCTAGGTCTTTTTTCAATGATGTGTATTGTATGCAATGTCGATCGACTTAAAAGAGGTGACTGACAATAAGACTGACAACAAGCCTAATAGTAGTTTTTGTTCTTTAAAAAATAATATTCCGCTCTATATCACTGAGGTATTTTTGTCCTTTATAGTTTGACTTAATTTATTGAACGTTTCTGCTGACATGGTAAGTCAAAGTGAGACCCAAGGTCACAACGTCTAGACTCACAGAGGAATCTTATAAACCAGGGAGATGGATTCCATATTGCTGATTGTCTGCAAGCCACTCAACCACGGTTATTAAAATGTTCTAATTATGTTGGTAAGCCGTTTATAATAAAACTCAGATGTCGCTCCAAGGATTGCGTCTGTTAAATTACGTTAATTATATGTTACAATGTTTACAGAACGTGTATAATTCATATAATGCTTATGATGAATGTGTCAAATTAGTAATTAGGGTAACTCAAACACTAACGCCTACAGAACATGTGACCGTATAACGTTATCTCAGTATGACACTTTGAGTGACTAGTTTTGCTGCCCTCTTCTGGCTAGATGTGTTTAACAGCATGCCAGATGAGCTTGTCAAAGTCTGACCAGTCTGGCACTGTAGCTACATATCCCCTACCGGTAAAGAGCCCGCCCCTAACAATAGGTACCTTTACAGATTTTCTTTTAAATTTGCGTCTCCATTAAGAGTAACTTATTAGCCGAAAAAAGTGTTCACATCTCCAGCAGAGAAGGGTTGGCGATGTCTTGGATAATAACGTATATGGAAGTGAAGAAAAAAGACAGCAACCAACTGGTAAAGAAAATCACCCGTTCGCTGGTGATGCACGGCTCAAACAACAAGCAAGTCAAGCAAACGTTTATAAAGACACCGAATTAATGAATATGAACATGTTTATTGTATAAGCCCTTATAGTAATAGGTCTTAATTGGAGACTTGACCACACCCTTAATGTGCAGAGAAAGAGCATCGTTGATAAAAAATTTTCACTTGGCTGACCAAACTATCGCCCCCGCTGATAAAACCAGAAGTTTTTATCGGGGTTATATGTTATGAGTCGAATCCGTTCTAAGTGCTCAGTCCATTCCATTACTGACAGTGTGATCACCGAGCCATCCAACCGGAATTAACGCGTCACACACACTGCGGATCTCCCACAGGGCTAGATAATGAGCCGCAGCGGAGACGTTGCCGAGCGAGCGTGCCGCAGATTGCATTTCACCCGAGTTTATTAGAGTGAGGGGTTTGGACGTGCCTTTCTTATTAAAGATTAAAATTGGCAGAGGGAAGGCGGTTCGAGGGGACTAGGTGAATGCTCACGGTTGTATGATTTTATGGACATAGAACGGAATGCGAGGTACATTCATATGCTTGTTTTCTCAACTTGTCTGTAGCGTAGGCCTAGCCGTGCACAGCCGTTCACCAGTGTGCAATTTCACAGCTAAAAAAAGTAATGTCAAGCTAGCCAGTTTAGGAGAGACTTCCAATTTATGTTTTAATATTGCTGTGATACACCCCCTCCATCCTAGATTAAACCAATATATGTTGTTCTCCAGCTGTTTCTTGGAGAATCGTTTACCTCTCAAACCATCCTCTTTACTGTTTTGGGGGCACAATATACCTATGTCCTCTTCAATGCAGGTATATCTGTAGTTCAGTTTATATAAACTTTCACCTTGTAGACGTTTGGCGTGTGTTACCTCTTACCTAAGCCCCAGTGAAACAGGACCTTGTGTATTAACAAGTAGAAGTTCCTACAACTATAAACAATCTTTTCACCTTGAGAAAATATACATACATTGAGAATGTTTTTTTTATTGGATTTGGTTCATAAGATTTAGTAGGAGTGCAAGTAATCACGGCACTCATTTTGAAATGAATGTATTTCCTTGATGAAAAAATGGACTGGTGCCTTAAGGTGTAGGGAGCTTTACTTACTCAAACGTGTCTTTGGGATACATCTGTCCTGATGGCAGAAACAATGCAAAATGGTTGACTCAGTGGAGATGGCAGAACTATCATTCCAACTCTGAAATCACATGTATGTTTACTTCTAAAATGGTTTCTCTAAGAGTTAAGGTTAGGTTAAGGGTCCGAGTTAAGGTTAGGTTAAGGGTCCAATTGAAGGTTTAGTGTAAAGACAAGCACAAACCTTGGTCAAATGTCTACTGTTCTCAAATGCAATTCACACCTCCATTGAGTCAACCAATCACAATAATTTTGGCCTTCAGGGCAGACCTGTCTCCAACTCGTGTTTGAGTATGACTGGTAAATTGTACCCTCTGTTAGGTAACGGTAAGTTTTGGTTAGATGGAGTCTTTTCCTGCCTGATGACATCATCAGCTTATATAGGATGTCAATAGACCCATAGCTAAAATTATTTTAGTGGTCAGGAACTCATCCCTCCCATTAAGCCCTTTAGGCAGACCACTCTTAAGACGGTTCTAGCAGAACTATTGGTTCTGAATCGTTTTTTGAATATACAGCGTGCGGTCATCTCGCTAATAACAATCTAATAATCAGTACATGATGTCAGCTCAAAACATATACATTTAAGCAATGTCATACTGTAATGATACTAGCATTCAGGAATGTTCCATATGGTGAGTCATGCAGTATTTCATGGTGCACCTTGGTAGTGTAGGTGTCTGTTAAAGGGTACAACTTATAGGTCAAACATAATAGATAGTTAAGCAACAAGGCATGAGTGGTGTGGTATGTGAAATGTATGCCATTGTGAAGAGCTGTCTTTAGGCATGGCGCATCACTCAGTCTTATATTGCCAATATTGCATTTATCTGTGGTATATTTGGCAATATTCCACAACACCCTGTGATTGCTATTGTATACCAGTTCAGAAAGCATTCACTACAGTAAAAAGTTATGTGATGTGTAGCTGTGGTATACAGTCTAATACACAACAGCTTCAACCCAATCAGCATTCAGGATTTAAACCACACAGTTTTAATGATAACATCCTGGCTCTGGTATAGGTACTATGAGATCCCAGTAGCTCTGTCTTACTCCTGCCGTCGTTGGGAGCGGATATCCTGTGGAGATCAGGCATAGGGAGGATCATTCAGAAGATCAATATTCTTCAGTAGATTTCCTACATCAGCTCCATGAGATCCCTCAATCTGTGACATATAGCTTAAGCACATACAAGTCACATTTGGGCTATACTCCAATCAATTCAATACATTGCTTCATTCTTCTGTCCTTATTCATTCTTCTTGTTTAGCTGATTTTATATATATACTGTAGTATATAATGTATGACTATATTTCATTCAATGTAAGTTTTTATATATATATATATATATAAATTGTATACAAGAAAAAATCTATATTGTCACTTCATTATCACAATTCAGTAGAAACCCTTGGCAGTCAGAAGCATTTCTTTTTTCTGCAGTACAGTATCTAGAATTTAAGGCCTCCATGATGTGAATGTGTCTGTGTGTGTTCATCACCGTACTGGAACTTGGCGTTGGATGTGTGATTTGTAATTTCCATTGAAAGCTTTTTATTGGAATAATGTATTGACTGGAACAAGATTCAAAGGAAATGTGTGTCTATTTTCAAACATTATTTGAAACTTTCATTCTCCTCACATAGCCCATGTTAATGTATGAAAGCTTCTGTAAAAGTTAAAATACTAAATCATCATGAAGGTATGCTGCATGTCAGTGAGATTGTCACAGACCATGGGTGGCTGACAAAAGGGGTCAGAGTTAATGGCGAATTATATTGTTTGAGTAGCTGACAGCAGAAAGCAAAACAGTGAAGCGAGTGATGCCGTTTGTGCATTTGCTAGACAGTGTAAACTAATAGTGCTTAAATACGGTGATTCAGTTGAAGGAGAAACTTAGTCAGATAACATGAGTGAACATGAAGAGGAAAACATTTCTGGGTATTGTAGGTGGAGTTTTCATTGGATGATAATTACTAAATGGTTTGAACCCAGAATGCTATGGTTTATGAGACGGTACGGCAAGGGTATTACAGAAAAAATAACAATAATTTGTACTGTTCATATTGGCAAACGGTTTATAATAGCAAATATGTATCTCTGGGGTTTGTGGTATGTGACTAATATACTATGGTTATTGGTTGCATCCAGCAGGCACTCTGTGTTGTGTTGTGCCTAAGATATGAATTAGCTGTGGTATATTGACCTACCACCACACCCCCCCGGTGCCTTGTTGCTAAGATATGGGGCTGTGTTATTAATATGGTTAGTCTGGCTTTTTATAGAGGGACAATAGGTTTTGTGCTTTGCCAGATTGCTCATATGGCAATAAATGTGTTAGTAATGCCTTTATGAAGAGAACATTTGCAGAAAGTGTTATGCACATAGAAAAAAGGAAAATTACTATCCATGTGTCCTCCAACCCCCCAAACACTCCCAGTGAAATGGAATACTGTCCATGTAACCACTATTTGTTTCTTTGGCTCCCCATTAGCTGCTGCCAGGCAGAAGCTGTACAGCGATGTACCTCTGTGTTTTGAATGTCCATTCTGGCATTCCTTCAGATGTTACTATTCAAGTATACAGGGACCCTGGTGTGATAGGAAGGAGTGTGAGAAAAGAAGAGGCGAGTCTGTATGTGATCAAGCCGAGGCAAAGCTGGAGTGCTTCCTTATTTATTGGAATGTAAAAGGCAAAACTAAACCCCATAACAGCAGTATATTCAGAGACAATTCACATCTAGGGCCCCATGAATGTCACGCAAAACAACATTTAGTAAACTTTCCTTGATATAGGTGATTACCAAGTACATCACAGCTCTGAATACAATACAAAATTGAATACACCACTACACCACATGGCTAGTATCAGGACTGTTGGAAAACGCAAGACGGTGTATTCATCGGCCGAAAGCAATCTATCCGCCCGCATCGTGTTATTTTCCTATTCCAGGCACATTATGGCCATGGCACCAAGTCTTTGAACACGCTCCGGGGTGAAGCCAACATGCTTAATGTGTAACAATCGATTTGGAGCTAGAACATCAGAGTTGCGCTTTTTCCCCCCACAGCTTTTAATGCAACTTCACAGAGCAGGAAGTGTGTGAGTCATGAAATTTGCCCTGGTTATCTGCTTTCACACGCTCCGGCCGGCAGGCCAGCGGCCCTCAGAAATGGGACTCCTGAGGTGGGAGCTCGTTGAGCTGTTTCAGCATCACACACACTTGCACGCTCCCAGCCTTCATAGCACGAGCCTGTGACACACACACACGAACAACCATGTAGACACAAAAGGCAGACAAGACAATGTAGTTCATTGTTAAGGCTGAGATTCATTACAACACACCGTAGCAGTGTTTATGTGGTGTTGTTATTGACAATATTCATCCCATTCCCACACAATTTTGTGAGGGAGGGTTGAGGCGCTCCGGTAGATATTTTTAACTGTATATTAACAAAGTGAATGAATTAGATCTTTGGAAATAGTCATTCTGCTACATTGCTATAGTTTGGTACCTTAACTGTTTTACATAATGTATAACTTTTGGAACCTGTAACACTGTAACTAACCGGAGTCTTGGCAACTACTATAGATAATAGGTATGCACTTTAATACAGAAGACCCATAGGTCTGAGAAGGAATACTGCTGCTTGTCATGGAGGCCTGTGTGAGGTCGGGTAATGTGACCTCCAGCTGTGGCCCATGTGCCAGGATTGGACTGGCGCTAGAGTGGCATGGTCTATGAGTGTGTGAAATGAGTGTTGTGTATCACAACTATCATTAAGATAATAACAACCTGCCTTGTACCGTCAAACGGAAGATTTGCACCATGGGCGAATAGGCAACGGCATTTAGACTACTGTTTTTGTACATACCGGGAATTTATGTTTTACCTAAAAGTGCACGTGTTCTGGAGATTTCTGCCAGCCGTTATGGTGCTAATATCCTCAATGTAACCGGGTTAAACCTACACGTAATTTGATGTAATTTCAAATACAAAAAAACAGCTTGACACATTGCTAAAAACAATGGATTGATACAGATATTTTATTTTGTCCATAATAGTTGATTCTTTGCACAAACGTGAAGTATTTAATGGATTCCACTTAATGTTCATGCGGCAAGTGACTGGTGCTCAAATCATCTATATTTTGAAAACCTAAAGTATAATGTATTTTTAATTTAATTTATAAATGTTTATTCGCTTAAGATTGTTATAGGCTTATACAGTGTAAACTATTAAGCCTATGATGACAAAACATTTGCTTGATTTAGTTGACGTGTACTTTAGTTAGTTGGGAACATGGAGACGGATGACAACTACAATGTGTAATTTATTTGTAAAATCCCCAAACCTCATTTCCGAGACGAATTTAACAGGAAATAGCGCATTTATTTCAACTTGTGAATCCATGTATGGAATAAAACGTTTCACGGGCTAAGCCTAAAGAAATGTACATCCGTAACTAGCGGAAAAATCTGCCAGATGATCATATTTGCATATAGGCCTAATTAGAGTGTTTAATTTGTCAACACAAGCACCATATTCGCAAAATGTTTCACGCGTCATTATATTAATACTAAAAAAATCTATAATTATTCATTGTTAAGATTAGTATTAACAAGACGTGCACACACCTGTTTAATTTGTAAAGGTGATTGGATAATCTGCTCTTACTGAAACGATTGCAGGTAGAGATGAATAGGTTTATTTGGATGCGTGTTGCAAATAAAACCACCCTTGACGTCAATTCTACTGCACAATGACAGCAATTACAAAACGACAATGTGTTGGGGTATATTTCCTGTAAATGTTTAGAACAGATTTTTTTAAAGACGGATTGAATGCGGGTTTACATTATTTTTCACGTTATGTTTCATTACATTACATTGTTTCTGTACGTTTTTATTTTTAGAAGGGTAGGCTGGAATCACATAATACAGATCGAATAAGTAACATCTAATATGAACAAAATGTTACTAATTCTCGGAAGTGTAAATACTGATGCCGTCTCTAATCTGTAAATGTTAAAATGGTGATATAATAGCACAGCGGTCCCAACAGTGAAGGATGAGCTCTTTAAATAACAATGAATGAGTTCATAAAATAGGAGTTTACTTTTGAATTATATTCTACATCGCTGTAAAATTAATCTCAATCAAGGCGGCAATCAAATTAAAGTGTGTTTGAAGAATTCTAGCCTTGCAGGAGGTAAACGTGTCTTCATCTAAACAATGTTCCATAGATTTTCTTCCAAAATCATTATATATTTATAATATAAAAAATGATATGTTGGTAAAAAAAAATGATTACCTAGACTTTTGCTGTGTTAGGTTACCAAATTATACTGTCAACCTGGTTCGATTTTCAATTAATTTAAAACATTTAAACATATTTCTTACCAGTCTGAAAGTAGGTCTGAAGTCTTGGACGGTTTCTTGGCGAGTGAGACGTCTCCCCATGAAGACTTGTCTCTTCAGGCCCTCAACGCCCAAATGTTGATTGGGTTGTGTATTGAGACGCAGACATGGTATTCACCAGACTGCCAAGATTGATCCTTGTCAGCCTATTATTGCTTCACGTTACTGACTCCATCATGCTCGAGCGGATCTGAAAATTAAAAATGTACGGCCTTCAGGAATCTATTTTTTGGGGGGAAAATGTTTGGTGAATCCAAATCACGTCTTCAGCAGATACTACTATAAGAGCTACCTTTTTCAGAAGGGTTTGTTGGTTAAAGCACGAATGTATTTTTAGATTATTTACTTTCCCCGTATTTCCGTATTTCCTCGGGGAAAATCAACAGAATAAGTTAAATGTTATATTAAAATCGGTGAGCCTCAAAACGCATACATAGCATATGGGCCAGTACAAATATTGATTAAACTTGTTGCATGCACAATTGGGTAATTTAAACAAATCCTATTTTTCCTACACTGCATAAGCACAATTAATGACACGTCATAGTATTAACAGTAGCTCACCTGAAAATGTGAAATAACCGTGACCATGAAGTCAGTTTGATTTCGAACGGAAGGCTATTTCCCTCGACATCTGCTGTAAGTTTGAAAGTGGATTTTTCTCGTTTGCCAATGTGGCCAACAGTGGTAACTATTCCATTTTTCATCTGCGCCCCACAATGAGCTCGAGCTTTCCCCTGAAGTCACGAGATCACACGTACCCGCCTGCTCCGTCCCGAAGCTGCATACCTCTGTTTGTTGATGAGAATTATATTTTCTCAGTGCGGTACGGTTGTTTTGTTTTTCTATAAACGCACTAGTGCATTTGACGACGGACCACAGCACATCACAAAAGAGACTGTCTAGACAAAACTTCAATGGCGGTTTGAACATGTCAGCACAATGTAAGGTTGGTAAATCTGTAGAAAAATTGTTAGTGCGCCAATATATATTTTTGATACACGATTTAGCCAGATATAAAATCAACAGTAAAGTAGACATAATTAGCCAATTGTTTTTGATATTATGAGGATAACATTTCCTATTTTATTCTTTGAATATGTTGGCAGCATTTTAGATTTTTCAGTTAATTGCATTTGCAGACATTTTCTCTGGATTAGATGATACATTACCAAAATTTCTTGCTAATTGTTGGTAATTATTGAAAATATTATGTTCATCTACCCTACAGCAGTGCAAATATTCACCATAAACACGCTTAGAACATAACGTGTAGCCTATTTATTAATAGGCTACGGAATAGCTTTGCAATCGTTTATTAAGGTGTTTATAAGATGGGAACATTGCATAAGTTAAAATAAAAACAATGCCATCTTTTATTATTACAGTCGAATTGTTTTAGGCACAGCTATTGATTATGTCTAATATTTTGTACAGGTCTAATTCCTTTACTGGAACCAAAGAACCATCTGAAACGTCCAGTGTCACGCATGGTTTGACTACGGTATATTTAGCTTTTTTTTTCAAGAGTCACTCATGATTATTTATGCGTCGGAGGGTGATGAGCCCCTGCCTTTGTTGTGTGGTCTAATTCCTGTTTGTTGATTGCAGTGTTATTTCAAGCACCAGTGATCACTCCGGGGAGGAAGGGGGGACCTGGATAAGAGGTAGACATGTATTCAGTAGTTAATTTGACGGGCATTTAGCTCTCTCCGCTGGCGCATCTCCCTGAGTCTCGACTCATATGTGTATTGGAGAGTGTCATTGTTTTGGTTATAGATTAGCAGGCCTAGTAGCTCGCATAATCGAACCTCGACAAACACTGTTATTCCATAACAGTTGCACATAGACTCGACAAAACTAACATTCTACCTCCAATCCGCACAAAAATTCTCAACAAAACGTTTTGAACAATATATTTACTTCCATTAAATAAAACACAATAGTTTATTTTTTTATGTTGAAAAAAAAGAAAAAAAAGAACCAAACAAAATTCCGTACCAAATAGTAGGCCTATACACAAAGCAAAACCAATTTCATTTCTCAGGAACATTTGATGCGTCAGGATTGCTACTCTAAATCGATATTCACACAGACATTTAATAATAAATTTATAATATGTTAGAAACACACAACTGGTGTGTTTAGTATGTACATTCCTTTGTTTGCAAGCAAAACATTATTCCTTTAGGGGTTTCCACATGCTTTGATAAATTGAACCTTGAGAAGAGCGAAGAGCAGTTGCCTTAATAAACTGGAGATGATATTTAGATATGTATATATACAACCTTTCACCAATTAACGGCCAAAATTAAAAACGTTAAAATAAACAAGCTTCGAAAATTAGGTATCCTAAATTCTGCACTCGCCGGTGAAGAACAAAATACTCATTAGGAAAAATGCCTAATTACTTCCGTTTAAGTGTGAAACTCCATGAGTTTTGCTCCTTTCAGTGGTTTTGTCTTCTAGTGCCCTTTTGAAAAAGAAAAAAGTAGTCTCTCGTTCCTGTTACTGGGGTGACCTATTTTCAGGTACTAGACTGGTCTATCCACGGCATACTGGCAAGCGCTCAGATTTGAGCCCGGATTCTGAACACTGCTGTATCCAAAACTTGAGTGTTGCTTTGCTTTCAGTCTCAGGCTGGCCAGACTGGAGTTGCAAGTGTCCCTGTACACATAAGGAGGGGTCGGTGGTGCGTAGGGGCAGGTTGGCGTGGGAACTCCCGAATTCAGAGAGGGGTTGCTGAGGTTGTTCAAGTTATTGAGGCTGTTGAGGCTTGAACCCGGCACACCAGTGACCGCGGACGGCACCATACTTGAAGTCATGCTCATCGAAGAAATCGAGTTCGGCGGGGAGAACATCGTCTGCGACGATAAAGGGTTGACGTTCATTGAATTAAAAAAAGGAAAGCTTTTGGTTGACAGGGAGGCCGACGTAAGCCCTTTGGCAGCCCAGTTGTTGTATGTGTAGCTGGGGTACATGTCGTCGTAAGGCTGCATAAGTCCATTAAACTGAGGACCGAAGCCATTCTTGCAAAGCTCGGCTTGTTGGTTCCTTTCCCTCTTCCTCCATTTGGCTCTCCGGTTCTTGAACCACACCTAGAACAAATTAATAGACTAGTTGAGAATGATATAATTAAGTAACGGTATTAATACATGTGCTTTATTTTATAGCGAATGATATAATTAAGTAACGGGTATTACTGCATGTGCTTTATTTTATAGCTAACGGGCCTACGGAACAGCAGGTTTTCAACGACTTTGGCTATAACTTTTAATTATTTTTAGTGTAATGAGTAGCAATGTTGGTCTGTAGAAAACCAGATTAACTATTCATTCATGTGTTGCCTTCAAATGTGTCTTAAATAAACGACCTACAGTTGTAAATCCATTAGCTAAACCACTATATCCTACAAAGAACGGTGTTTACACAGGCCATATCTAAAGGAGTTCTAAAAAATGAAATTACCTTATCAACAACACAAAAACTAATTATTAGCAAAAAATCCAAGCTGCAAACCATCATATGTCTACAAGGGCTAAATGACTGACATCTACCTATAGAATACCCAATACACATTCACAGCGTCCCTATCTTACGTTAATGCGCTGTCTGAAGATGTGTATTCCTCCATAGGGCGCGGGACAAACACGTTAGTGACCTTATATATACAACACGAGAATGACCAAGACAAAATACAAGCTTTGCACCTCTTTCACCACGACGTTGCAACAGGGTTATCTGTCAACGGCTGTTTCAACAGTTCTAACTGCTAACAGCGTCATTAGCCTTTAATTATTTTTCTAAAACATCTAACACCAACGGAAAAAAAGTTGTTTGTGATGTCCGATACCTAAGCTAGACCACAGGGAATTTTTGTAAATATGCGAAGATGCCGTAGTTCCACCATTTACCTTTTTTCTACATCTGTGTAATACACTGTTTAAACGTACGATTTCACACTGGAAAAAGTATAAATACGCGGAGGGTATATAAATAGTAATATTGGCTAAGATATGTAAAGAATGGTATTTTGTGAGTTGTTTATTTCGTCATATAGAATGTTATTTATTTAGTTACATACAGGCCTATATATATATATATATATATATATATATATATATATATATATATATATATAGGCCTATATATACATATACTGGTTATATATATATATAACCAGTATGAGCGTTTATCGTCAAACAGACTACAATTTAGGGCTTTATTAATGGCAAATTACGAAAATAAATCTATTTGCCGCGGGTAAATAGGCGAGAGTAAATTACGTGCCTAATAATTTACGTTCTCCAAACGGGTGGCACAAATCACCCGAAAATAAATGAACGGTCTTTGTTAATTCCCAAGGGCCTTACCCTGACACGGGCCTCTGTGAGGTTGGTCCACACCGCTATCTCCTCTCTAGTAGACATGTCCGGATAGCGATTCCGTTGGAACGTGGCCTCCAGTTCCTGTAGCTGCTGGCTTGTGAAGTGAGTCCTCTGTCTCCGCTGCCGCTTCTTTTTTGAAGGATCATCTGAAGAGTCGTCATTTTTGCTCTGGCCCTTTGAGTCTTTCTCTGTGGAGAGGGTACACAAACACATCAGTCATCATGATCCGCAATGTCACAGGCGCCTGGTATGGCAGATTATATTATTATATTGGAACTTTAACCCATTTAAAATATTTTGTATGAAATGTTGTAGTAAAAATTATACAGAGTTTGTAATTGTGGCATTTTGAAGCAGATACATGAGACGTTAACATCAAACATGACGGTAAAAACATGGCAGTAAGACATTTATTTTGATTTACTTGAAACAATGTTGCCAACGGTAATTATGTCAAAATTGTAGTTTAAAACGCTCATCTATTTCGTAATTATTCACAGGAAGACTTGGCTGTGAAATTTTTAAATGGTCAAAACTAGTGAACTTACACAGGTATGCGTAAAGACATTAAACTTAGTGACAAGGTAAACCGGTGTCATCAAGGTAGAGCGCTCAGTTTACTGACACTTATGAACACCAACACATTTATGAAACAATCAAAAATAAATTCATAGTCAATCAGAAAGTGATCTCCCGTTTGCCGGATGTGCCCAATGACTATTTGCATGAATGAAATAATAACTTCCTCGGTCGCAAACTGCCTTTGTTGAAAGAGGCTGTAGGGAGCCATCTTTTGTTTCTATAAACAGAAAAACGAAATCCCTGAAAGCCATCCACAGGCAGTAGTCTGCACCAGAGGATGATTCTTACCTACGGATTCCGGACTGGAGGTGTCCGATACTGTGTGAACCTCTAACCGGTGTTTGGAGTCCACAGACCGCTGCAACGGCTGCAGACTAGAGGCCATTGCCAGTGCCGTGTGGTGCGTGGAAGAGAGTTTAGTCCCGGTTTGGTGGTGGTGGTGGTGGTGGTGATGGTCTGAATTCAATGGATCCTTCATAGAGTTCATATGGCTTGGAAAACGCAGGACTCTGTCAGAGGCGGATTAAGTTCCCTCAATGCAAGCAAAAAGAGAGGCGTCCGACGAATATGGGAAAGGGGGAATCAGTGGTGTCAAGATTTACAGCAACGCGTCTCCTCTCACCAATACAGTAAAAAAAAAAACTTTATTTAAACGACTTGAAATGTATTTAGAAGAAACACAGCATAATTTGCGTCTGATGAAAAAATACACCGATTTGACTGAAGCATAGACAAATAGATATATTGGACTGATACTACAAGCTGCGCGGAGTATCAGAGTGACAAGGACAGGTAGGTGATATTAGATCCAGAGCCATACACACACTACGCCGCTTGCTCTTCATTTCAGCTGTTCGCTGCGCCCTGGCTGTCCTACTCTGCCTCTCCTACGCCTTTGACGTCAGCGAGAGCCCTCCCATTTTCTGACCATCAAATGTAGAAATGAAGGTTTTCCCAGCCAACCCGTGCAGGGGGAAATAAGAGATGTCCACCAATGTGTTTGTGCGGGGTACAGTGCTTATTTTCTTTCCAAATAAAAGCATGTAGAGACCGGACGCACGATACGTACCCAAGACGCACCAAATGCCCGTTTTGCAAACCCAGAAAGAAAAAATAAGGCTATACTTTCTTTCATTGAAAAGTATATTAGTGGGCTACAAAACACCATTATTAACACCAATCTCGCGCCGTGTTCAAACTCTGAGACAGTTTAATAGCCATTGAAATCTAATCTAAGTATGATAACCATATCTTAAAATCAAATAAATCAATCTGCGGGTCATTAAGCATTGATTTGATCAAAATTGCCTAGCCAATGTATTGTGTTTTGCGTACCTTCCCACTGAATAAACGAGGAAATAAAGAGCACCTGATCCACTGACATTCTAATCAGTCATCTATCAGCAATGCGCTAAATAGCTGCGCGCGGCCAGTTCACTGAACTAAAATTGAATTTTTGTAAGCTTCTGCACATCCGAGCATATCAAATAAATGACCAGCCAAATCAACCACATCAGAAGTCAAGTGAACTCAAGCTTGTGAGACGCTTAGAATAATAAAACAATAAATTCAAGGGCCTTGGTCATAATTTACCATTCCATTCTATCTGCTCAAAATGAGCATTTTATCTCGGTGCTTAGCAGCGCGTTTGGAACTCAGCGGTTCTTAGGGAGTACACCTTGTAGTGGTTTTTAATCTGATAAGACTCTCATTTGCCTAAGAATTCAGAATAAGGACTTTTATTGACTTCGAGCTGATTTACCATTGAATTCGTTAATTCTTTCAAGATTATCACACGTAATCGGAAAGTAAATATATATCCAGTATCCTAGCAGATAAATGTCCATGTGTATAGGGTTATCTTATATAAAGGCCAAATAAAAGGAGACCTGTGTGGCCCTTAGCAAGGTATTTTGCAACGCCTGGTTTGTGGCGGGGGGTGGGGGGTAATGAGAAAGTTTGAAAATGCATTCACTTTAAGATGCTCTGATTAAAATACTGTGCTAAATTATTTTTTATCTGTTCTATGGCTGTATTAGTCCAGTAGTATGAAAACAGCATTGCATTTCCCACTCAAATGAAATTAATATGCAACACGACGTAGAACATGATAATGACCATGATGAAATGAACATGTCAACACATTTAAGTACATTGAATGTATTTTTATATGAATGCATTATTAATAACACATTTAAGATTAATTAATACGGTTATTGAGTAAATAAGCTGCACAGTTCGCAACAGTAAGGTAAAATTCTGAATGTATGCATCACATTTTCTCCCTCTTGCTGTGGATATCAACGCGAGAGCTTCAAAAACGTCACTGTGCTTATCCTGTCAAAGTCCTTGATATACACCTCATTTGCAGTCTGGTGGGAAAGTCGTCCGTGAACCATGCAACGAAGAAGAGCAGTCGAAACCACGGGAATGGATATTCCTCCATCCTCCCTTTGCTAAAAAAATTAACTGCCGGATTGCCTTTGCCCACCTGACCCGACAGTACACACGTATCCGTCCGATGACATATGCGCTTATTCAACTAATGTCTGCATTAAGCCAGCATTTCTTCAGTTTAGGTGAATATTCGTATGCGCGAATATGTCAAGCTGATTGATTTTAATTGTTAACACCCGCTCATGAGCCAAACAGAGCATAGGTTTATCACAGGTTATTTTGTGCTGTGCAATTCATTAAGGTCCTAAATATTGCGACCTGCAGTTTTCAGTAGAATACCACACACATGCCTTGTTAATTCAGTCACATGCATTCTGCGTGTTGACGAAGATTTTGTATACAATTTAGAGGCTAAAAGTACACAAAATGACTGAATTATACTACTGTTATAAAAACATGTTCATGACCTAGCGGGTTTAAATGCAAAACAGATAAATGTTGATTGCTCAATTTTATTTTTTGTAATACCCGACTTGCAGTGGATTATCGGTTTCCTCTTTATTTTTACCTTCAGAATGCTTTATCTCTGTTCAGCGGATTACCGTGCGCTATACACTGTAGAGGGCCATTAATTAGCAATTCAGTCAATATTTTAGGGAGACGACGAGGCTTTTTACATAGGATTACGAGGACATCAGATTCCTCCATTAGTATATTCCTCCTCACGAATAAGCTTTCATTATACATTTAGTTTTCCCTGGAGTAAATCTAACAAGACCTGCATATATTAAGCCTCGTGTAAAACAGTTGAAAAGGGATCGCCAGCAATAATCAGGTGTCTCGAGTGTCTCTTACCTCCGGTGCATACATTTGCCCGGCTCGTTGGCTGATCACTGCAATACCTCAAATAATTATTTTTCTGTTTATCTTATTATTGTTAATCAATGATTGATCACGACGACTTTGCTCATTTGTTGCTTTAGAGCAAAGTATAGCCTCACTGGTTGATGAATGTTAATCTGATGATTAGATCCAATATAGCGGTAATGGAAATAAAATGAGTAAAATTAAGTGTTGCCAAACTGGTAATTCGTTTAGCATTTGAATAAAATTCGTTTTGTTATCCCCTGACTAAACTATTAAAAAAATAAACCACTAAAATATCGACATAGCCCAGACTAAATAAACGTTTATGCGTTAGGAAAATTGTAGTTTCATGTGACTAATTGTGTCTATGCGTTTTAAATGCTTCATCCTATTTTGACAACAGCTGTGTGCCATAGTTTCCTGCTCGATGTGATAGCGCATTAATATCAACACGCGGGCGTGTATCCATGTAGTTTTAATTGAACTCTAAAACTCCCTTGTAGCAGAGCCAATAAATAGACCAAGGGCCGGCTATAGACTACCTGATGCGTCAGATGAAGAAGACAAAATGACACCGAACGAGTCCACAGCGTCGCGTGTCATTTGTAACCCCTGGCAGCTTAACAAAAGCTTGGTGTATGATGAATTGATGGTTAGGCCTTTCCTTATCGTCCCTTTCATGTGTCGTATTAATTCAAATCCGTACACAACCACTAGGTGCCACTGTAAGACAACTTTTCACGGACGAACAATCTTGCTGATACACCTATATTGGCCCAGACAGGTCTCTGACATTTTAGGAACGACGCAGAGCATGTGTCAAAAAGTGAAAAATAAAAAGAGAAACGTATAGTATTTCCTTCTATGCAACCGAACCCAAACGTAACATCATTGTGAAATAATTTTAGAATCTGTTTTCACCAGCACACGGGCGAAACGTGAGTTTCCTGTTGAAGTGTGATGATGGTGTGTCAAGAGTTTATAAATGGCTTACCTATTTGTGCACAAGTTGACGCAAGTTTGCGGCAGTGGGGGTCCATAATCGCAATTATGGAAACGGGTTCTGAAAAAGAAAGGGACTGAATTTAGTATGAAAATTCTGCAAAACCTGTGTTGTATATAGCTTGTATGATCAAATTATAATATTAATCTCAATGAAGACATTACTTTACAGAGCCAAACAGGATGTTAACCTATTTGTTATATTTTTTTTAAAAGCCACTCTGTTTCCACATTTTTTTTTCAACGTCCAACTTCTACTGGACTATTTCTAATTTGTTTTCAATCCTTAACATTGGCTGCTCTTCGAGATGAGCTGCATGCAGTCCCACAAAAAACAGCAAAGCAGCGGTTCTCGCCGTGCCCTGTCGCGGGGTTGTAGTTTGTGCCAGGCGTAATGGCGCTGTTTGGGGCGCTGGAAGTTGAGTGATTCAGCAAGTAAAATCACGGGATTAGTCCCTGATTGAGTTGTCTGTCTATGGCATATTACAAAATTAATTATCACAGCTCTATACTAACTCGATATGAAGTAACACAGATGGGATTTTATTAGTCCAGGCTTCCAACTGTTTACTTATGATAATTTAAAAAGGAAGAATTTGCATGCAATCACGCTGTTAACCGTTTTACCCATTCATCATATTTTATACGCACCCGCACAGCACGGATCTGGACCCTGCTGCATTGCTTTATAACTACCCTACTTCTGTGATTTTCGTCGAAAGGGGTTAGAAATTGAGGTTAGGTTTTACATGAGGTAAGGTTTTACATACGTGCACCTGGATACACCTGTCTGAGTAAGCAAGAGCAGGTTCTTGTTCATTTTGAAGTAAACGTGGTCTTAGGTTGTAATGTTTAGGATAATTGAAAATCCTTCATCTTATCTAATCAGCCATGAAGAGCTTTCATTTAATATTTCAGTCATCCACTGTGGTTTTGGAACATGCACTGACAGGAAATTGTATACTCAAATATACAGAAATATCGAAAATGTAATGTATGTAATATATTTAAATGATATTCACTTGCATTTTGCGTTCCTGTTCAATATTTTAGCATGAAAAAAACACAAGGACTTAAAATAGAGCAGTGCTTTATGGGCCTGTGAGGAAGACATGTAAGTTCAACTGATTATATTAATTGCATTCATTTTACTGGAAAATGTATTACCAATAACCGAGTAATAAATGCATTTGCGCAACATTGTCTTGATTTTGAGATCCTATAAATTCCAATTAAACCTGCATGCCCGTAGGGCGAACATTTGGCCTCCCGCATGGCAAAACATATAGGCAGTGACTGTAAATATGTCATTATGAGAATTACGTAACTTCTAGTAGGTTTACTAATAGTAACACATTATCCACAATGTACCTTAATTTCCACTACACATAAAAAATACTATGCTAATAATAACAACAATAATAAAAATAATAAGGTCAACTGACATTTTTACATTGTACTATTTAATTTAATGGATATCTAATTAATATAAAACCAAATACTTTGCATCGTTCTTTCCCCATTGTGAGCGAAACTATCAGTAGTTAGCTAGCCTATATAATTGTCAATGTTTCTACGAATTATTTTGAGGGTATTACTACAATAGACATGGTAATATAAATAGCATCTGGGATATATTACTTTCAATCAGGTGAATGCCCAGTTTGAGATTTAGAAAGGAAACAGAGAGCAGTAAATATGCAAATGTGTGTGGATCCTGTCCAGCAGAACAAAAGTAATTGTCGGAATTATAATTCAAGATAATTAACAATAGTCAATACTTTGAATGAACCACGAAGACTTCTTAATTGCTTAAGGTTGCACCATTTACTTCAACGCCACGAATTCAACACCATGACAGTCAGTCCAGCCTGTCCGCATATGTTTCAGCATTAATTGGAGACGCTAGACCATGAAGTCCAATCCATTCCATTTTCCATTCAGTGCTAACGATACGTCGTTATCATTCGACGGACTTGTAAGGTGAAACCTGCAACAGACTCACTTATCACGTCCCTGATGTTGTGGTACTGATGAAATTCACATCAGACTTTCACAGATTACGCAGAAAATGCTAACGCGAGGTGGAACGAATTCCTTCACTAGCATTAACTCACATCTTGGCAAAGTGTGGCCTCCGTACTTACCGATGTCGAATACACCAACTCTTGTCGCCCTTTCCTGTTTTATTGTTGTCAGGCTAAGAGGTAAATTCCACACCGACGGTTCCGCTTATCACCCTTCAGTTAAGAACCGGAGACACCGAACTTCCAAGTCCAAACACTAAAGTTGCAGTCCGTCTCCCGAAGGAAAAAAAAGCACCCAACGCTATAGATATCTTTACCCACTTTCAAATCAAAACGCGATGCCACGTATGATTTTTTATCATTTAGTGCATAATACCAGCTACAGTGCGATTGTAAATGGCGATGCGGATGCTGTCACTTCAGTAGGTCATTCGCTCTCCTTGGATCGTCCTCAGCCTCAACAACTTTTTTCTACAGACACTCCAAGAGTGGCGCATTTTTTCTTTCTCTCTGGAGCTTTGAGACAGAGCGCGTGGGTGTGTGTCTGCGGGAGTGTTTGAGTGTCTCGGTGGGTGTGTTTATGTGATTGTGTAGTTACAATGTCAACTTAAAAACGCTCAATTTACAAAAGCAGTTCAATAAAATTATCGAAATGTATTAAGATTGAAATGAACACAGTAAAATATATTGGCCTACCCTTTGTATTCCCTTGTTTTAATCTACACTAGGCTAATTATGAACATATTACATTTTGAATAATTTCAAGTATGCATAATCAAATAGAGATACATATTTTCCTACTCAATAATTTCCATATAGAATACAAGTTAGATCTCTTTGTAAGATTAGAGCATTTGAAGCATGTATTTATATTTGTTCACTGTCCTTCGACCTAACCCGAACACACTCTCAAACCCTATATATTTAAGAATACATTTATTAACCGGCATAACAAATATAAACTATTTGAATACAATTTAAATCATGATTTTAAAACAACAGCCTTTTAAAGTGGCAGCATCAGTGTGGCAATCGGAAAGTCTTATATACGTTTCAAACAAACTGCTTGGAAGTTTAACGTGAATACGTATTGCATTACATTTTTATTTTGCTTTAATATAAGTAAGATATATAGAAACCTAGTTAATAGGCCTGAATAGACACATTTGTTTTGGGTTAGACATCTTTAATTCTTTGCAGAACTGAACAGCTGGCTGAGATGCAAATCCTTTTTATAGATCCGTAAGATACAGACTGATTTTCTATTCGCATCTTAAATGAGCCAAGCAGACTGGACGTAGCCTAGGCCTACATTTCATGTGCCTAATCCTTCTTTTACATTTTCAGTCATACTCTCGTTAAACAAGTAATTAATGCACACAACCACATGGGAATTTCGCGGCGACGAGGCATTAAAGCGAAACATGCACACGACAAAGACCTGTATATCTTATGGCTTTTCAAAATTGCCCCTTTAATTTAGTGATGCGCGCAGAATACCATAACGTATAACATTTGGAAACCTTTCCCAACAGGTAGGCCTACAGCCTCACCATTCGACGTGCATGCCTAATGGAATATTGTAGGTATGATTATACGGAAGCTATTATTTGCGTTTTCTAAGGCGTCTGAGCTGCGTGATGACAACGCAATCGGATTTGGTTTGTTTTATCTGCGGACACAAGGGAATCCATTAGCCTCTTTATGAGAGCTGCATCAGTGATTTTCTCTACGTCCAGTCGCAGGCCCCAAATATTTCTACTTAAATTTCAAGCACATTCGTAGGCCAGTATGTATTAAGCCTGTAATGCATAATTGATAAGGAGAAACATTTTCTTGTTCTGCGACGCCCCATGTTAATATAAGGTCACTCAATTTTCTAAAGATGACCTATACGCACCCATTCCATTTGATATGCCTTTACAGCAAACGCGCATGACTTCAAAATCCCCCCACACTGTTATTAAATATCAACCTGGCATGCATCCCTTTGGTTCAACGCGGTCAACTCCGCCTGTCATTAAATGAGGGAAAAGGCGGCGACTTGAGAGGCACTGTTCTACTAACTGTGCTTACCTTCATCTGGAGAATAAAAAGCGTCTGTTTCTCTTTCTTGCGAAGAAATGTGCAAAGGAATGCCTGAAGTTCAGTAAAGGCTGCTGCTGGCGCTATGAAATCTTTTGCCTCAGGGGCAAACCGGCGGCTTCTTTTCATTTCAAGCACTTATCGATTCGCTGTTGTCATCTTTGGTGACGCAGAAGGACACTTGAAAGAATTTCTGATGGGGCTGTGATGTGCGAATGGAGGTGACCTGGCCAAGGGCACTCTCCTGATTCCTAACGAGCACATCAACCACTTTGCACACATTGAACCGCTGACAGCAATAGGCCCAGTTGGACCTTTCAACTTTCACTTGAGCATACTCAGAAACTTTTAGACATGCTCTCCATTTCATATGCTTTATAATATATATATATATATATAGCGAGAGAGGGAGAGAGAGCAAGCGAGAGCAAGATAGATAATGTACATACATATTTTATTCCACTATTTATCAAATTTAACTGCTGCATTAATAAATTCCATACTGCATAATAAAAATTGCAATGGAAATTTAATTTAGCAAAAACTCATTTCACTTTCTAATCTTAGACTCTTCTGTTTGGATTGGGCCTGTATAGAAGACATGTATCATTTTCTTCCTAAATTGCTTTGTTTTATGTGTTTGATTAGTAAACACTATATTGACTAAGTACCATAACTGGATGGATGTTTCTATTTCCCTACATCTAGATTGTTCCGGTTGGATGGAGCGTATAGTGTATAGGCTGTAAGTGATTACTGGGTTAGTATAATACTTTTTTTTACAGATAATTTATCACATATCAATGATCAAATAACCAGTCACCTGTACAAGTAAAACATGCACCAACCATATTGAATGCAGAGTTGAGATATACTTTAATTTACTTTGCATTGAATCACACATTTCTTTGTTTTTACACCTACAGTGTTATTAATATTACACTGCTGACACAATGTGTTATAGGAAGTGTATTTCAAGACGTTATTTCTCCTGACATGTAGCATAAATATTTTGGCATAACTAATTCTTTTTCTTGCTCCAGTTTCAAGTCATTAAAGTCGAATCCAGTGTAGACCATGAGGAATCAATTATAGTACAGTTAAATCGTAATGAAAATGCCCCAAAGCAGCAAATGCTTCTCAGAGTGAATACCTCTATCCTCAATGAAATCTCTACATCACCACTGTCAATACATTCCAGTCCAGACTGACATAAACTTTCTCATGCCATGTAAACAGTGAACAAAGCCCGGTGGTTCTCAAACCTTTCCAAGGACACCTGGCCGTTTGTATGTACTTGTCCTATTCCTGAGACAGCACATCTGATTTATATTGGTAACAAAACATCAAGCACTTGAGTAGGTGAATCAGACTAGCTAGGTTAGCTAGATTGAAGCTATAACGCAACTGTGAAATGTCTGGGGGTCCCATGGGATTTGTTTTAGAACCACTGATTTTAGACAATACACAAGGACACCACGTGGTCCATTATCAATCTACCTTGCAGCTCTAAATCTCTCTTTTGATGTAAGGGTTTGGTAATGTGGACGTGAAGTCGATTACTCAGGAGTCTGCCCAAGGAACTGGGTGGCTTCTTTTCTGCGTCAGCCTTCAAAACCACAAGCTATTGTCGCCTAACGTTATGTCTGGCCGGCGCTCTGTGGCCGTGTAATAAAGTTTGGATTCAGATTGGTGTTTCCAAAGCCACAAATCTTTAAACAAATCAGTTTATGTACTGCTAATATGTTAGACAGAAATTAATGGCTTGGAAGTCACACTAAGTCACCATTATGGTCGGGGTAGCTCTTTACGACGGCTGCATTCGAGTGAGGGGAAGGAGGCAGGGACAGAGGCAGAGAAAGAAGAGGACTGAGGGAGGGAGGGACAGAGGCAGAGAAAGGATAG
>JACXGJ010008292.1:0-27681 GCA_016801105.1 Esox niger | reverse complement strand
TAAAATACTACACAACATATTACAGTACTACTACACAACACAGTATGACTAATAAAATACTACACAACATATTACAGTACTACTACACAACACAGTATGACTAATAAAATACTACACAACATATTACAGTACTACTACACAACACAGTATGACTAATAAAATACTACACAACATATTACAGTACTACTACACAACACAGCATGACTAATAAAATACTACACAACATATTACAGTACTACTACACAACACAGTATGACTAATACAATAATCCATAACGGTGTACCGTAAAGTTAAACAGTAAAAACAGCATAAGAAATGTGGTACAGCGTGACAACACAACTGCATGGAAGCTGTCTGATAACCATGGTAACTATTTTAAGGGGCATAAACAAAGACTGTGACTGACGTTGGGTGGAGTAGGAACAGTCCCTCCAGGTGTTGAACAGCTTCTTAGAGAAACCCAACACATGAAACAGCTCATGGACCACTGTCTGAATCAGAGGAGGAAAACACACACCTGATTACCAAGAAACATCTAGTTATGCTTAAAACCTTCCTCCTAACCCAAACCCATCAGCCGAAAATATCTTTGCTTCTCTCAGTATGTTGAAAAAAGCAGACGGACGGACTGCGTCTACCTGCACAGCGCCTCGGTGGCGGAATCCGTCTCCAGATAGTCTGTCTCTGCAGATGACTACCACTCCAGCCAGAGGTCTGCCCAGGGAGTCAGTCTGACAGTGTGCTGAGTAGGCCAACACGCCAGGCTGGGACGTGTGAATAGTCAACAGGAAGGATTAATACGCTGACAGGCAAAAAAAAACATATAATATGAAGGAGAGACTATATCACTCGTCTTCTCGGTGAGGGTACATTATGGATATCGGATCCTGGATCTGTATGGACCATAACTTAACAGTGGACTTTACATAATGTGGTGGACCTCTCACCTCTGCTCGACACTTGTCAGTGGTCTGTGTGCGCAGGTAAAGCAGGAAGTCTGTGTCGGGAAGCCCCGCCCCCTCGGGCCTTAATACCGTCACGGTTGGTGCATTAGGCTCTGGGTAAACAGCATAGCCACTGA
The DNA here is from genome assembly GCA_016801105.1 of Esox niger. Lineage (NCBI taxonomy): Eukaryota > Metazoa > Chordata > Actinopteri > Esociformes > Esocidae > Esox > Esox niger. The sequence goes on along the minus strand of JACXGJ010008292.1, from coordinate 26,600 downwards.
GGTGGTCATCTGGGATCTGTCAAACAAAAGGTAGTGGTGAGAAGAGGCGTGGCTTGGGTGGTCAGGTGGTGCCAATGCAGCCAACTCACAACAACATCGAGGCACATCTCCCTCCTGTAGTTCTCATTGGCTCGGCCACACCTGAGACAAAAGAACATGATTAGATAGGAAAATATCAACATACAGACCTACAGAGGTCTTTCAGTGACAAGGCTGTACACCATTATATATAAAGATCAGAATGTCTAAGCAGGAGGAACATAGGAAACCTAAAATAATTGACAAATGGATACATACACACCAACACCAACACACACACACACCTACACACCTACACACACGCTGCAGATAAAAGTCACAGACCTGTTATAGTTGATAGCAGTGGCGTTCCTCCAGATGAATTTACAGTACTTGTAGATGTCTCTACTCAGCAGAAAACGGCCTGGGACTCTGTTTACTGACAGCAAGGTAATAATTGACATGGAAACCCATTTCCTCACTATTTGGAAATGTCATTAAACTGTTATTACACAGAGTCAAATGTACACAACCCTCAAACGCATAGATCTATTCAGACACGGCAAATTCTGTAGATCCACTCGGACATGGCAGATAGATCCACTCAAACACGGCAGACAGATCAACTCTGATACAACAGGTAAATCCACTCAGACTCAGCAGAGAGATCCACTCAGACTCGACAGAGAGATCCACTCAGACACGACTGATATAGTCACAAAGACTCAGCACGTGTTGTTCTCCTACCTGACAGGATGCTGGACACGATGCCCACTGCTTCCCTGACCGACGGCTCCAGCCTCGCTCTCTCCACCTCAGAAAGGGTGGGGCTCTGCCTCGGAACCCAGGTGTGAATCCTGATTGGCTGCGGAGGGTTTGTTGTCGGGGACAGCTCCCTAAGCTTCCTGTTATGTCTCTGGAATAGAGGAACTTGAGGTAAATTCATTACGGATTCAGAGAGAATCATCTACACTTACATGTTAAATCCAATTTTGACATTTGCAATCATTTCAGGGTGAGGTTTGTTTTTAAGGTGAGTTTTATTTAGTTAACCTGTAGATTAGTGGGTGTAGGGACCACTGTGACTGACTGCTGAACCTTATCAAAGATGCACTTCTCCAGAGCACCAGGGAGCCATGTGACCACCAGAATTATCCACAGCGAGCCCAGGGAGTGGGGGGGAGGAGCCATCATCACTGTCCCAACGTAGGAGCCACGTCTTGGGAAGACATCACAGAGATGTATCCATGGTTTGATATTAGTATGGAATCAGCAGGATGTATGATTTCGTGAGAATCCTGAGAAAAATAAATTAATTGTAAACATATGTCCTCTTGTTGGGGATGGGATTATACAGAGGAATGCATTTATATTTGGTTAACAACTTACTTATCAGTCAGTGTGAACACTAGAGGGCGCAATTGTGTGGTTAATTAAGTAGCATCCAGTCTATTACAAAAACCTTGTGAACCATATAAACCAGGATTAGACAGAAACAATGACACATCATTGAACACTGTAAATGATCATTAGTTCTCAGTAAATTAACCTGGTAAAAAAAACTTTCACTAGTGAAGCCAGTTGATAACGTGCCCAACAAGGTTAGGGTTAGTCTGCTTAACTTCATCCACACTTGGCTGGCAGAGTGTAAGTCTTACTCATTTCCTTGTGCGTCACTATGCCGATACTAGACATCGGATGTTAAATAGCGGACCCTCTAATGTCTCCGCTCTCCTTGTCACCATGCATCCAGTGTGTTTAGAAAAATCTGCTGTAAATACCTGGGAATTCAATATAAGTCGTTGCGCCAAATCCTTCTGTGCTGCTCACCTGCAGAAAGAGGTAGACACTCCTTTCGGTCTATTTCTCCTGAGCAACTGTTCCTCATAGTGGGAAACTCAAACTCTCATTCCTTCGGAACAGGGACTTTTCTTAGGAGACGGATGTGACATGTCCTTGAGACATTCCCAAGAGACAAAGGACAATGGCGCCTGGAGAGAACCCTCTTCCTTATCTAAAAATGACACCTCTTTACAGTCACACTACATTTTCTCTTACTTCACCCAGGTCAAATATGCTTTCCCTCACACACACTTTTGTCGAATGGAGACCGGCAAAAGTTCCCCATGGGTCTTTTTTTTAATCCAAATATAACACACACGCACGCACGCACGCACGCACGACAAAATAATTCAAGAGTCAAGAAGTAAAAGTGCAAATTGTTTAATCTCTGTGGATCCATCCACATCTTTGCCTATGTACAGTGAAAAAGACCCTAGTAAAATCACTTTCTCCAACCTTATCATTATATTGTACGCTTTAAACAACATCCTCATCCAACCACTCCATAATTAAGCGAATACATTCAGTACAACCAGGTAAACAGAAGAAATCTAAAAGGAACACGTTGTAAGAACACCTCATAAGGATAAAAGCTAAACAAAAAAAACAAAAAGATATGAAGTACATATGGCACTCTAAAAAAACCTGCTTGATTCGCTGTGTCCTCTGGGTCAAAGCGTGGTAGAGTGGGATCCATTCACAGGCGGTGAGGATTCAAGCCAGTCTGACTTTATATGGCCCCTAAGGCTTTCTGTGTGCCGTTGAGCACTACACTGGTCTAGCCAAACCAATAGAGATTGTCTGGTTGTGAGTCGAGACAAGTGCACATCAGGACTACTTTCATTAATACGTCGTACTTGCAATATACCAGGTGTATACACACACATGGGGGGGAGCACACACACACACACACAAATATAAACTATCCTAGATTAAAATGATTACATACAGACAGCTCAAACGCGAGTTAAGCCATCCACTGATCAGGATGAAAATCTACCGCCAGTTCACGTGCATTACTAATGAAGAACCTACATGGACAGTGTGTTGGTGCGCGCGTACACGTGCGTGCGTGTGTGTAAAGGCGAGTATGCCTTTTTCATACAGTACGTCTGTCTGACTGTGGCTATGCAGTGTGTAATCATTCAAATCTAGTCACTTCAATAAGGCACGTGAAAGTGAGGTGGGCTCTCTGTGCAAAGTTCAGTCTCAAAAGGGGCACGACCAATACACACACAGACACACAGACACACACAGACACACACAGACACACACAGACACACAGACACACAGACACACAGACACACAGACACACAGACACACAGACACACTTTCTCAAGGAGGTCCCACGCTCAATAACATAAAAGCATTAAACACCAGATTCCTGCGGTCAGTTACGCCGACCAGTTCCAAGGCACCAGACCAGCACAGGTCCGGGGGGGGGGGGTTCTGCGGTGCGGTGCTCCTGTGACTCATAATTTAGGCCAGGGGCGGTGGGCGTGGCTGGGAAAGGTCAGGCATCGAGGGCAAGCAGGGGGACATCGTCCTCCGAGGTCGTGTCCTCAGAGAGAGCGATGAGCAGCACCTCGTCCTCCGACGAGGAGGCGGAGGAGGAGAAACAGGGGGAGGCAGAGAGTGGCAGGGAATTGCTGGGGGATGAGGAGGAGGGGGAGGCACGGAAGCGGGAGATACTTAGCCCCAGGGATTGGAAGATGGAGGCCAAGGAGGGACTGCTGGGGGCGCGGGGCACAGCCACAGGGGGGCTCTCGGGCGGGGCCGGGGTAGACACGGGGGGCGGCGGCGGCGGAGGGAGAGAGGGGGGCGGCGTCTGCGGGAGCAGGCCTTGTTTCTGTGGCAACGGCAGATTGACGGCTTCCACAGCCGACGAGGCGTTGGGAGTTGATTGGCTGGGCTCCGCTCCGGGGGACGGGTCCGTCTGCTGCGGGGAGGAGCCGGATGGCTGAGGGGGCCTGGGGGCAGGTCGGGGAATCAGGCCCCACCTCCGCATGCGACGGACAGCCCGGCGGACGAATCGGGGCCGGCGTCTGCGACGCGGCGAGCTGGATGTGTCTTGTCGGAGGAGTTGAAGGATGCCCCTCAGGGAGAGAGAGGAAGACTGACGGAGAGGAGACACCACAAGAAACCATGTCAGTCTTTGAGTTTAGAGTTTGCCTTACATAGACTGTTACATCCCAACATTCTCATTTAACAACTGACTTCAACCAGCTTATTTTGGATCAGTCCTGGTTTTGAGGGGAACATTAACCAAGGTACAACAGCGAACCAAGAGGGCATATTGTTTTCGTTAATCCTCTTTGCCTCCTAAGGCTGTCAACAGCAGCTAATCACACTGAGGTCTCATATGGTAACCGACTAAGCACACTACCTCTGACCAGGACCCTGTATTAAACAAAATAGGCAGCTGGGCGCCATTTTGGACGCAGGGTAATATGTCCTACTGAGGGACTGCATTGTGCTGCCTGGTGTAACGTGATCTAAGAAGCCACAGCATTACCACTCTCACACAGCTCTGGGATCAGCTAAGTATGATTACACTCATTTATGCTGGGGAAGACTAAACTGATCCGAGACCAGCAGTAGTACATGTCCTTAGGTAACTCGGTCACTCAGACAGTGTCTGCTGCCTGATGATAATGGACTCATTCATTGAAACTGAACCAGCAGGGCCTCTAGTAGATTCATGCAGCTGTTAATGGAAAGGCCACAGGGACCTACAGTGGAGTGTTAGTTGAGGGTTAATGGAGGATTCCCCTGTTAAATAAATAGAAAAGGTCGACATATCTTTGTTGTAGGTTTCTGTTTCCGGTTTTAAATTACTGGTGCGTTAATCACAGTGTTGACACGCCCCCCGCCTCTGAATAAAATTAGGATTCGGGGTTGTCAAACTGACCCCTGACCCGAGCTCTGACCTCGTTGGGGTTCTCCGTAGGGAAGTCCTCCACTGGAGGGATGATGCCCTGGGCGATCAGCTGACCGTAGGAGGGAGGGGCCTGCTGCTGGATTAGCTCCGCCTCCTGGCGGCTGATTGGAGCAAACATGCTGCAGGACAAAACCGAAACATTAATTAATAGAAAACGGGGGTGTGGCCTGACAAGAGTTGTCGGTCGACAGATCTCTTCACTGGAGATGAGGCAAAGAGGTTGTGGGGGGATGGAGTGTATCGTGACCAGCGGTCGGCACATGGAGGGGTACCTGTACTCTCGGGTGCGGAGCGAGTACAGCTTGCAGGTGCAGCCCATGGCGATGACCAGCAGCAGACCGCAGACCAGGCTGCCTACCGTTGCCGCGGTGATGACCTTGCGAGGCAGGGTCACGGTGCAGTTCAGCTCGTCGGTCCCGTCCTTGCAGTCCACCTGGCCGTCGCAGCGCCAGCTCTCAAAAACACACCTGGGAAGAGGGCAGAGATACAGACGACACCTCTTAACACACATGAAGATCACTATAACAGCCCCGTACAATGCTAACCAACAGACGTAAGGCTCACTAACAGTAACAGCCCCGTACAATGCTAACCAACAGACGTAAAACTCACTAACACAGTAACAGCCCCGTACAATGCTAACCAACAGACGTAAGGCTCACTAACACAGTAACAGCCCCGTACAATGCTAACCAACAGACGTAAGGCTCACTAACACAGTAACAGCCCCGTACAATGCTAACCAACAGACGTAAGGCTCACTAACACAGTAACAGACCGGTACAATGCTAACCAACTGACGTAAGGCTCACTAACACAGTAACAGACACGTCCATACACACCTGTCACTGTCACAGTGAAAGGTGCCAGGCTGACAGATGGTACATTCTCTCTCGTCACTCCCGTCAGCGCAGTACAGCTGGTAGTTGCAACGCTCCTTGGCGGGGAAGCACACCGGGCGCCCGATGAAGTTATGCCCCCCCAGCACCGCCCTCTGCCCGACCCCTCCGCAGGCATACTGGTCCCAGGGGCAGCCCCGGCAGCCCGCCTCATCACGCCCAGTCTCCGTGCAGTCCCAGTGGCCGTCACACCTCTGCTCCTGGGTGTAGCAACCCCCGGCCGCGCCGCCGCATCTACCCTCCCACGGGGGACAGTAGCCACCCACGCGGTAGGTAGCGTTGAAGCCCTGACCCTCCGAGCCAGGGAGGGTGTGATAGGTCAGGGAGACGAGGCCGGTCCGGGACTCCACCTGGATGGTCTTGTAATTGGACGAGCTGGTGATCTGTCAGACAGAAGGTGGGGAGAATAATACATTTGTCAGACAGTTGCAAAAATAACATTAATGCTGAGATGTTGATAGTATAAAAATGGTAGTCGTTTTGACACTGGCAAGCACGGCCCAGTTAAACTAAAAGGAAACCTCACTGGCAGGGTTGGGTTTAGGGTCAGAATGGGGATTGGATGAGATGGTGGAGGCTAATGCAAAGAGGCGCTTCATTGTGCCCTGAATGCTAATGAAAATGGACAGGGAAATAAAGGCAGTTGTTAGGCCAAAAATATAGCCTGCTAGCTGAGCAGCTGTAGCCCCTTATTTTCCTTTATGGTCTGTAACCCCTAAGCTTGGACATCTAAAAATCAGGAAATAATTGTTGTTTCTTGAGTCATACTGTCACATCTGGCCCGTCCTCGTCCACACCTCCCCTCTTTATACAGTAACCGTCCCCAATATACTGACAACCGGGCACTCGGACCCCTTTGCCTGTTCAGCTCCACGGACACCCCTACCCAATCCCCTCCCAGTATTGCGCGCACCTGTGCCTTGTCTTCTCCACTACATATACCCCTGGGTTTGGGTTCTCCTTGTGCAGCGTTAGTGCTGCTCCTTTTAAGCTAAGTACAACTGGTCTCGTTATTCATTTTCCAGGATCTGGATTGACGTTTTGTTGGCTATTGTGCCTCATGTTTTGTTTGGTCTATTCATCTGCCTGCATTTGGGTCTACATTCTGTTGGCCATGGTGCCTTACTGTTCCCTGAGTTGGATAACCGGCTGGCATTAAAACCTTTTGTCATAGCATCTCTTACTGCCTACAAGTTTAACACACACTTCTATGACAGATGCACTGAAACCATGTCATCTACAGCAAAACCAAAACCAAAACTAAACTGGTGAACAGCAAGCAGCAACAAGATTAAAACAACAGACATTTTCACTTTCCCTTTATATTGGTCGAAGATTTGACTCGGGCCTACATGCCTGCATTCTGAAGCACTATGGAAGGTGTTGAAAATGCCAAACACACTCACAGTTCTGATGAGGTCCCCGGTGCCCTGCTGTCGGCTGGTTATGGTGAGCGTGTCCCCCGGGCCCAGCTCCACCTGCTGCAGGTCCAGTTTCAGAGGCCTGGGGTCCTGGGGGTCAATGGTCCATACGCAGAGCATAGCTGGGCCCCGAATGGGAGGAGGGGCGAAGGTCCCATAGAAAGCATGAAGGAGGCCCCCGCAGGGCCACTCGACGGGGGCGTGGGTCACGCCGGGGCCGGGGTGGGCTCGGTGAGGCTGGGGGCTCGGGGGCCCATGGAGACGAGAGCCCCAGAAGTTCTCCAAAGTATTTGCCGGCTGCACGGTGTGGTCCCAGTCTCCTTCCGCCTCCTTCTCGGCGGTCGTGGCGGTTGCCTTGGCTACCAAATCCCAGTCCCACCGTCCGTCCTCCCACCCCCCGGTGTCCGGCGTGGTGGGGCGGGCAGCAGCTCTGTTGCGCTCAGGACTCAGCGGGAGGACGCTGAGCTCCTCGTCGCAGTCCTTCTCGTCCGTGCCCAGCTCCGTCCCTTCGCTCAGACATTCCACCCGTCCGTTACAGCGCCACGACAGGGGCAGGCACCGCCCGCCCAAACACTCAAAGTCTACAACCGGACAGTCGCCCGTGTCTAGGGAGGGAGAAAAGGCTTGTCATGACAACTGAGACGGGGGGTGGTGTCGGCACCACCCCTGTATTATTATCTGTTTATTCCATCGGTTTTACTGTTTGTCCTTTCTTACACTTATTTTAAAGAAGCTAGATCAAATCGGAGCTCCGTACCTCTCACATAGCTCAGACGGAATGTAGAAACCGGAAATAAGTGTGGCAGGAAGTGGTGGGTCACGTTAATGTTTCCTCCCGTCAACTCCATTGGCTTGGGCAGGTTGGACCCACAGAGAACAATGGGCTTCCCAGTGGATGATGTCACAGAGACCCATTCCTTCTTACACCGCGTGGAAAACTGGGAGAAGCTGAAAGAGCGACGGGATTTCCTCTTATAAAATGGAACAAAAGCAGTGAGCGGACAAAACCTATATCATTTGAGTATGAAGCCATTTCCTTAATATGATGCAGCCTTTAGATGGTCCAGTCTGATCATAACCTCAGCTCAGTACCGGCAGGTATTTCGTACAGATCGGAATGTACGGGATGAGTATAAATAAGCTGCGGTGAGGCAGAGGAAGCAGACATTACCTGAGGATAACGGGATCTCCTACGGGGGCCTTGATAATCCAACTATAGTCTAAAGGCCTGGGCCGGTAGGACAAGCTGTAGTGGGAGGAGCTTCGGATCTCTCCCCTCGAGGCTTCCAGGACTTGAGGAAATCGTGCACAATGAGCTGGAGCGGAGAAGAACGTGACAGCCCATTAGACACCTAGGATGTGCTTAGCGGGGGATAAGAATACATCGGTTTGTTGCAAAATGTTTCGCAAATAACGCACATTCCGACGAGAACCCCGATGAATGCAATAGCATGGCGTTAAAACGGTCGAGGCATCAGGAAATAAACGACAAGTACAATAAATCACGACCACGGCAGGTACAGCTAAAAACAAAGGAGTGGAAGGGAACATCTAGGGTACATAGACAGAGACAGAAACATGCTTGTGGAAGCAGGATTGTGTCATCTTAGCTTTGACACGCGCGTGTCCTGTCTGGTGGAACACCAACGTTATCAACGAGACCGAGTTCATGTCAACATTTGAGCGTCACAAAAATGTGAACGGACCAGAGGTGTGTCCGTGGACTGTTTTGGTTTAAACACCTGCTAATGTTGATCACGGCACATAATTATGGGTGTGGTTAACTGGTGAGAGACAGACAGGCCCTTCTCATAATACGCAATTGGACATTAGGAAGATGGGGAGGCTGTTGAGTACTTACCAGTAGTGGAGGCCAGCTCCAGGCTGCAGAAGGCTGTCAATCAACAAGCAAAACTGGGTTATACAGGTCTCTATTGTATTAGTAGATGGTATAAGTGCTTGGTTGTTAGTGTTCGCATATGATGGAGTTAAGACAAACTACAGCTTAGAATGTTTACATTAACTGTGGGCCCTCAATAATACCTTATGAGTTTTTACTGAGATGTAGACCTCAGTATGTATTGTGAACCCCATTACATTATACTCACTAGTGAAGCTATACAGAAATGCCATTCCTACAATGCAAAGACAGTCAACATGCGCTGGAAGGAGCCATTTCTCCTAGTAAGTCCAATGCAATCATTTGAAATGCTTTCCTCCAACATCCAAACTCGGATCACAATCATTACGTTTTATCGAAGTACATTTTTATGTCAATCACGTCTCGTTAGATATCCTGAAAAAAATCACCATAGTAAAACAAGCTGACTCTTCCCGGTACTGTAATGACTATGTTACCTAGCAACACACTTAATGACCGATCAATCATCTGTTTTGTACCGGTGGACAGCCAGAGAAATGTGCCCTTCACCTACAGTTTGGATCCCGGCATGAATGGAATTTACTTGCAGACTGTTTGATCTCAGAAGACCACCAAGAGTCTTCCAGGGCAGACCTCTAAAACAATGCTGCAGTGTGGGGTCAAGTCTGACCAGCTGTTCTTTCAACTAAAACTCGTCCTCATCGTTCACCTCTTTCCTGCCCAATGAAGCCTGAGATCACTAAAGAAACTGAATAAAAATAAGAGATCTTGAGAATGGGCTTTATTGCTCAATCTAATTAATGCACATATTTTCCAAACCGCCTAACAGATAAGCAAAAAAGTAACTGCGTGGAGTTTAGGTAAACCAAATCAGATTACAATTTTCAAAGTAATCTACCCAACCCTCTTTGTGTCATGAAGGAGATAAGGGAAGTCAAAACAACATGGTTTATTGAGTAGATTCCGAGGCCGCCATTTCAATTTATATAATCCCAGAGAACAAATCAAATCTAATGGCAGCAATTCATTCTCGGAATTCTCATAATTTTGTGACTGCAGGTTCAGACCGATGGAACTGAACTAACTGAATTAGGATAATCCGCACTCAACATGTGCTGCAACACAACATCAATAATCTGTAACAAGGCATGTCCCTATAGCCTAACCCTTTGCTAATTCACCAGTTACTCTTCCTGGGGTCCACAAAAAAAATCGTAAAATGTGACAATACAAAACATTAAAAGGCAAGAACAGCTCAATAACTGATCCACATATAATGTATTGTCTTACAACAGACAGTAATACTCACCGGAAACAAAAAAAATGTTGACGACAAAAAGTTTCAAAGAGTAAGTCATTCTGATGATGGTGTTCCTCACAAACGTGATTGTTCATGAAAAAGAAATTAAAACGGGACAAAAGGAAAGTAGAACTGTCAAACATCTAGGCCAGATGCCTCAGTCAGTTTTGCTGAGCAGCCCCATCGTTGCTGATGTGTTGTTCGGGAAGACTGAACCTGTGAAAGGGGGGGAGAATGTCAGACTTTTGAGCTTCTTGCAAGCTGCTACGATCATTATGGTCAAAAACGACCTGAGATCAGGTAACATTTTTACTGGCACATCGGGGAATGCATATACATATCATGCTAACTTACAGACATGAGCCGTAGCTAGTATTATCAAAATACATTAGAGTTTTTAATGTGTGTAGAGTGGAAGGTTCAAGTAATGTCTATCTAGCTTCATCAAGACCAAAAATGATTACCTATAACTTTACTGTAAATACTACTGCCAATAACTGTGTCTCGGCAGTAGTACGTTGAGTTCCCAAAAACGATGTATACAGAGTGACCATATAAATTAGCACTGCTGACAGCAAGATAATCCTTATATTTGCGACACATAGAGGTGTACAATCTAACGTGATTGTAGGTATACTTTTCGATTTTCTTACGTGAAAACGATTAATAGACGTTCTAGGCCATCGGAATCCTCGCCCCCTAAACTTCCTTAAGAGGAAAGGGTTGGGAGAAGAAGCAGCTGCTTCGCTCTTTCGCCTTGTGTTGTGGTTAGCTAGAATGCTAATGCTAGATCTGACTAACTTCACTCGTCGTCGCGTTTTACTGAAAGTGCCACGCAATAAAAAAAAATATATATATATATATATATATACACACGCTGGTTTACATGTGTATTACAAACCGATACCAATTTTATATCAACTCCTATAACTAAATTAGCAACATTACCTTTCTGTCGTCTTTCTTGTTGACAGGCAGAGTTCTGGGTAACTTCCGTATTGTTTACTTGAATGACAGAAGAGGGGTGGGACGAACCGTTAAGAGGCACATTCTTCCGCTGTCAAAACGCCCTAAAAAACAAACAGCATTTTAACTCCAATCTAGTTACAATTAAGATACATCAAATATAACATTGTCCTTCTAACATCAGTCACAGATTTGTTCTATGTTTTAACGACAGTTTTAACGATAGGCTATTCCTTTTTGTTTACAGTATCATATTTTGCCACCAGATGTCAGCATAGAATAGGCTAACATTAGTACATAGCAACTGACACGAACCTCGTGGCCTACTATATGCGTTTAACTAAAGCAAAGCTCGTCCTGTTGTGATAATGTTTGTATATAGCAGAAGAAGATTTAATACATTGCAGGAATCTTTGCAGTTGTTATTTTTATAATCGTAAAAGTAACATATGGATTGGGACATTTCTGATTAATCTGTTGTTGTAGTGTATACAGCTCTGGAAAAAGTTAAGAGACCACTCAAATTTTTTCTAAAATCAGCATCTCTACATGTATGGCAGCCATTCCATTCCAGTTTCTGTTAAATTCCAAAACAGGCACACCTCATTTTACTTAATGAGGTACTGATTGGGTGATAACCTGAACCAAATCGAATTTAATGAGGAAAAATATAAAACCCACTGCTGTGGTCATCACTATCATCTTGCAATCGGACCAGCTGGATGGCAAAAACAGTGCAAGTAGTACCTCAAAGGTGCTTTGAATTAAAAAAATAACTATTCAGCATTACAACAGAGTTGATAAGAAAAGCTTTGAATGAGGAAAATATGGGTTCAATTCTGGCTTTACTGGCAGAGGGACACAGTGAGCGTCAGGTTGCTTTCATCCTAAAAATGTCTAAAATGGCGGTTCATAAGAACCAGGTCAAGCAACAGACATTGGGGACAACAAAGCTACAGACTGGCACAGAGCGTAAACGACTGTCAACTCATTCAAATGTCACTCAACAACTGTAGGATAACATTGCGTGACCTATAAAAAGAATGGGAAACAGCAGCTGGGGTGAAATGCACAGCGAGGACAGTTCGAAACAGGCTTCTAGGGGCCGGGCTGAAGTCGTGCAAAGCGAGAAAATAATTATTTTATCAATGAGGAGCACAGAAGAGCCAGGCTGAAGTTTACAAAAGACCATATGGATTTGACCGTAGAGGAATGGAGTAAGGTTGCCTTCTCTGACGAGATTTTCTGCTTTGCCCACCTGGTCATCTAATGGTTAGATGGAGACCTGGAGAGGCTTACAATCAACAGTGTTTTGCACCCACTGTTAAATTTGGTGGAGGAACGGTGATGTTCTGGGGATGCTTAAGTAAGGCTGGAATCGGGCAGATTTGTCTTTGGGAAGGACGAATGAATTAAGTCAAGTACAAGGTTATCCTGGAAGAACACCTGCTTCCTTCCTATGTTCCCCAAATCTGAGAATTGGATTTCCAGCAGGACAATGCACCATGCCACACACCCAGGTCAATCAAGGTGTGGATGGAGGACCACCAGATCAAGAACCTGTCATGACCAGCCCAATCTACAGACCGGAAGCCCATTGAAAACCTCTGGAATTTCATCAAGAGGGAGATGGATGGTCACAAGCCATCAAAGTCAAGCTACTTGATTTTTTGTGCCAGGAGTGGCGTAAAGTCACTCAACAGCAATTTAATAGACTGGTGGAGAGCATGCCAAGATGCATGAAAGCTGTTATAAAAAAATCTGAGTTATTACACCAAATATTGATTTCTGAACTTTTCTGAAGTAAAAAATAATAATAATGTTGAAAAATTTGTTATCTTTGCATTATTCAATGTCTGAAAACAATGCATATTTTATTGGTTATTTTGACCAGTTATTTTCTACAAATAAATACTTTAAATTACAATATTTGTATTTGGGTGTAATGATGCTAGTAGTTCATGGAATAAAAAATTAATTGCACTCAAATTCACGCCTATGAATAGAGAAACTGATCATTTGCAGTGATCTCTTAATTCTTCCCAGAGCTGTATATCACTTGATGCTATTTTGTAGTCTTTTGTTAATTTGATAAACACATGTTCATATTTATATAGCCACATCGTCTACAGTTGTTTCAATACCTTGTAGGCGTTACACATCTGGATGTGGGAGGACCGTGTTTCTCTTCTCTGAAAGACTACAGCTCATAGCACTTACCAACAACGTCCACACGTCGCAGCGCGTTGACAAAATAGACGGAGAGCACGAAGAAAGTAACTTGTGAGGACAAAGGATAGTGGAATTATGAAGCACTGAGATTGAAAATACATCTGGAGTTTCTAAATACCGTTGTAAGAGATTTATGCTTTATTGGAGATTTTTGTTGCCAGAACGGATTTCTTCGTGCAAGTTTGACCTGAAAGCAATTTAAAGTGACATATTGTTTTTGTATTTTTAATATCAAACAGAAGGATTGTAAAGTCATTTACGAAACCAGTCTTTATGCATCCAATGCTGAGACTATATCTACGTGGATAAGCAACAGAAATCCCGCTGTGAAGCTTTGTATACATTTTTTATGGTAACGCGCATAAAGAGAAATGTTACCCCGGCTAGAAAAGGTGCTCCATCTCCTGGCGCTGGCATGCGGTCTGTTTTATGGAGTCGTATCAGCGGAAAACGAAATAAAACCAGAGGTACGTCATATAGACCACATACATTAACAAAAGCAAGAACTCAGAAAAACGGCATAACATATCCTAAAGCTTTACAGAACAGTGGGAGTAGCCTATCGTTTGTGCCATTCCCGGTGTATCTATTAATTCTGTGCCACTGAATATTTTGCACTATTTTCTTGATTATGGCATCCGAGTATAAATGCAAAATGACCAATTCAGTTGAAACCGAAAAGAGAATAATCGGCAAATATTAGTCCAAAAAAGTTAGGGAATCGAATCTTGTGGTCTAATTTTAGAGAGAAGTACAGGAGTACAATAGAGAGCCATAGAAAACTGAAGCCAGCAACAGACCCGGCACTGGGGCAAAGCCGGGCATTGCCCCTCAACATAAAAAGCTAAACATAGAATCTGTGCCCCCCCAGTTTTGTTTCCTGTAAACACTGCCAATGGTATATGAATTAGATATGCTCCCTCATAAAAAATGCCTTTTCTGCCGTTTCATCCTGTTGCCGGGTCTGGCCAGCAACTTTATTCTAAGAAACGATGCGTGCGGGCGAGAGTTGGTTGGGGGCACCGAGTAATGGTTCTCATCTGTGAGTAAGGGTACATACTAGTGAGGAAGCTGCTCTCTGTCCTAGCAGTCTGGACATGCATACTGTCGGGAGTTGTATACCGTTGCATACCGTTGTAACTGACAGAACACTTGAAGTGTAGCCTACACATAGATTATATATGTTAACATAATGTCCCTCAGGTTGATGGCATAACTCCTCTGGCCTTGGGTAACTGTTGATCTGTTCTTCGATCCCTATCCATTCCAGCTCATTTGAACATCTCCCAAACCCATAATTAGAATAACCAATAATTATCACGATTACAACAGACAAGAGCCAAGTCAAAGGTATCAAATGAGGCTCAAGTGTTTCTCAATGCCGTCTAGGCCTGGTGGACATAGAGAGGTCGTTTGAGCAAAAAAGACAGGATGCTTGAAGGAACTCAAGTCCTGACTCAGTGACCACAAACAGCTGATGTCTGAGTCAACCAGACATGATGTGTGTCCGGGACGGCACCCTATTCACTCTACTGGACCACTTTAATTAGATGAATGAGGTGCCATTGAAATAGCCAGACGTGGTCAGTCACCTACTGACCAGTTACTCTGAAACCCCTGAGAGTTCGTTTTCAAAACCACAAGTTGGTGGATAATTCGATAGCATTGCATGTCACTGTCAGTCATCCCAAATGCGCCTCATAAAGCCACCCGAAGGACCATCCAACGTCACTCCTGCGCTTCAAAGTAGCTAAAGGTCTCGAATCAGAATGGCCGCGCCTAAATCTGAAGGAATCACAAAGACAGACACCGAAAAGTCCCTCCATGGACCAGAGTTTAGGGGCAACTTCTACCTACTGGGGCCTGTAGCGTGGTCCTCACTGCAGCCATGATGAAAGATGGGATTATCACTAATTACCGGTTTTACTATGACATCACCTGTATGCAGTCTGTATGCAATCGTGATGTCTGTTGTGTGGGAGGGATAAGGAAAGGGCAAAAGAAAAGACGTCTTTGGTGGAGCAAGCGAGAGTGACGAACAGTTGAGAGGACAGGATATTTATATTATGCATGAAATAAGGACTCAACGTATAAACACAAAGAGAACCGAGAAGGAGTGCTATTTTCTGGACATCTCATACAGTTATTTTATATGGAGCCATCGTCGTGTTAGTCCACCTTCATAGGCTGAAAGCAGTGGGGCTTAAACCACAGTTTAACATGCGATGAGTTGGGATTTATTTGTGATGATTGAGCTAAGTGACCCAGCAAATTGCTCCAGTCACAGGGATTGATAGGCTACAGGCTGTATTTATGAATCTAATAAAGGGCTACACGTTACTACATATACAACTACTGTACTACATTGTCTCTGTGCACGCAATAGAACCTCCCAATATAACCTGCTTTTATGAAAAAAACTTGTTTTACTATTGTGAAATGGCTGGTGGGATTTTTATCTCAGCCAAAGCAAGTGGAAAGGAATGACCGTGAAACGTACCGATTCAAAGATCTCCGCAACACATGTGTCTGAACCTGAGAGTGCTTGATTTTCCCTTTCAACTGTAATAGCAAACATCTGGAGGCAAGGTAACTTCAAGCATCTGGGGATAGCAGGGCCCATATAAATACCAGTTCTAGAATGGCTATAGAAATACCAGTACTAGAATGGCAATACATTGTCAGATTCCATTTCAGAAGTTTGGGTACAAAAATACATTAAATCCTACTTGTCATACCAGAGTTTTGACTTGAATGCAAATGTCATGCCCTGTTTTCAATAGGGAAAGGCAGGATGAAGGACAGGTTCTTACTGTTGTTATGAGTGCTTGCTGTCACTTAAATGTTTTCACGAATGAAACATTCCGTTAAGATGTTACGCTACATGGCAAACAAGCCAACCCTTGGATATCTTTAGATATTCTGTCTGTGTTTTCCATTTAACCGTTATCCCAGCCATTTCCTTCACACGCATAACCATTATTTGTATTTAAGTTAGTGTAGACAAATAGTATTTGGATTTAGGTCTATCAGTGCAGAATCAAAATTATACGAAAGTTAGTTTACTGAGGCTCATTAATTGAAATCCTGACTTTTCAAATAATGACTTTGGTTGGGTGTTATGGTGTAGACTGGAACCACACTAATGTACCAGCTAACATCCAGAATTCACTCAACCTTCTTAGCCACTTGCGGGGTTGAGTTTTGTGAAGCGTATTATCGTGTTATAACCAGACAAATGTTTAGCGTAGACCTCAGGTATTTAGCATTGTGTCATACTAGGGCTCTATCCTCACTTATTCTTCAAGAAGCATCTTGCAGCTTTTTTGAGCTGCACAAAAAACTGTAGGTTCACAGTGAAACATCTGGATCCGTTAAAACTGGAAGGAATAAAATTTTAGTCACACAGGTGTTCAAAAATTCAATGTTGCACAGCCAAAGATTTATGCAAGTGTAATTTTTGCACTGTAATGCATTATATGTATAGGGTTTTGGTTAGCATTAGCGTGTATTGCTGGTGTCAGAGTAAGTGGGTCAGGGTTCTGGGACGCTGCGCTAGAAGGCTAATGAGTCTCAGGCATCATGACCAAACTCAGTTTTTTCCGTTGGCGCCGTCTGAGGGGAACAACTGACTCAGTCTCTGTCTCTCTCAATGGCTACTCAGTCTGTACTTGGTCTCTACTCAGGCTCAACTTGGTCTCTACTCAGTTTTTGAATTCAACTGTAATAATCCTGTCCCCATAGTTTCACCTTCTTCTCTCCCCCTTCTCACTTTTTATACCATTTTGACACCCCTTCTCGCCCTTTTTTCCCTGTTTTCCACGCCAGTCCTTTTTAACATTACATTTTCCTTCACTCTTTCCCCCGCTGCCTCAGTGAACTGTGAGCGGGGGACAGAATAAATATACTATCTTCCTAAAGAACACCAGATACATTAGATAATACTTTGAAGGGGCTTGAGACGGCTTCTCATGTAGCAGATGACCTGAAACTCAAAAACCTGCAGTATATCCAATACCTTTACAGTAGGCAGAGTTGCTAAATACTCTGAGAAGTGCAACGCGTGGTTATGACGTGACTACAATATCATATGATTTTCTTAAAATACACAAATCACTCAAAATTGCGTAACTTATGAAGGATTGCGTGTGTTCACAAAAACCACTGGAACCCTCTATGACCAAACAAATGTGGGTTTGTAGGTACCTCAAGATCAACAATGAGCAACGTAAAAGGCCTACTAAATAGAACCTTTGACTGGGACAACTTCTGGGAGTTCCAGGGGAGAGGAGTATGTTGGGATAACTGGTGGCATCAGAGGCAATGGAAGGCCTGGCAGAGAAGCGGCAGAACTTTGAGACAGAGAGAGAGAGAGAGAGAGAGAGAGACTGCGCAATAGGCAATGAGCCGGGGAGGGGAGAAATAGATGGTGAGGAGTGAGACAGAGGGGGAGAAATATTGAGGAGAGAGGAGCCTTTTCAGTCTGAGGGAAACTTTTAATCCTGACGGAGCTGAGAGTGTTTTCACAGAGTCAGACAAGTCATCAAACTGGAGCCACAGTACACACTAGTCGTAGTCAGGGGAGAGAGAGAAAATTAGAATGATAGAGTCCGTGGCTGACAGAGAGAGGGATAGAGAGAAAGAAGTCATGGGAGAGAGATTGAGGGAAGGTAGAAATACAAGAGGTTTTGGGTGGAGAGGAGGTTGGGCAGGCCGAGAAAGGTGGAGGTAAACCAGAACCTTTATAAAACAGCATGTACTGTACACATTGAATAGACCACTGCATGGAGACTGGGCCAGTACATTACTGACACGGGGAGAGACACGTGACTGTATTGTCATGAGGAGAGAGATGGTACAGTACTGACATGAGGAGAGAAACGCTGCAGTACTGACACAAGGAGAGCGACTGTACAGTACTGACATCAGGAGTGAGACAGTACAGTACTGACATGAGGAGAGTTGACCTGACACTGCAGTCCACAGCTAAACCTTGTTCTCTGTCTGCCCCTTGGCTGGCTGTGGCTGTGTGGTTGTGTCAGCCCAGGTACAAGCTTTCCTCACTCTTTCCATTTACACTCCTCTCTTTCACTCTTATACTCTCTTTCTTTCTTACAATCCTCTCTTTTTTACACTCCTCTCTTTCTCTCTTACACTCCTCTCTTTCTCTTTTACACTCCTCTCTTTCTCTCTTACAATCCTCTCTTTCTCTCTTACACTCCTCTCTTTCTCTCTTACAATCCTCTCTTTCTCTCTGACACTCCTCTCTCTCTTACACTCCTCTCTCTCTTTCTCTTACACCCATCTTTCTCTCTTACACTCCTCTCTCTCTTTCTCTTACACCCATCTTTCTCTCTTACACTCCTCTCTCTCTCTTACACTCCTCTTTCTCTCTTACACTCCTCTCTCTCTTACACTCCTCTTTTTCACCTCCTCACATAAAGTTAACACGTCTATATCAAAAACTCTCCATTGAAATTACGTGAGAGCAAGTGACACTTCAGAAGAGTTGAATAGTGCATATGTTCGCCAAAATACATTTCTTCTGTTACTTAGACAGACAAGGTTCAGGGTTTTAAGTGACATGTGAGTGTGTGTGGAGTCGAATGAGGAAGTGAGTGGTTAGGGATTTTCAGGTATTTAAAAAAGAATTATCTTTAGTTCCTCTAAATTAATGTGTGGTAAATATGACCTCACTGTCTGTCTGTGCAACACACAAACACAAACAGACATATAAATTCACACAGACAGGCACATAGACGAACAAGCATTTATCTCAGATGCTGTATGTCTTGACATAATCATTTAAATCAGTATTCTGTTGCATCTCATAGACCGAACCATCAATCCAATTTGTCTTAATTCGTTTGGTTGTTCTTTGATTGGACAGTGACAGCCAGAGGCTTGATCAGCTCTACATGACTACTTTTGCAGTTGAAATAATAATTTTCTACTACTACTTAGATGAAGCACAGATATATTTGTCCCTCGTCATGGGAATGTTGGGTCTAGGCTAGAAGCAAGCCAGTGTGTGCCCATGTATTACTTTCTATCTATTTTCATTGTTCTTTCCAGAGAAAATAGTTCTGGGCCTCGTCCACATATGAGAGTATTTATTATAGTTTTACTGGCTATTATTTCGCTTCATCTTCTTCCATTTATCTGGTCAATCCTGAAACAATGTCACGATTTCCTTTCATTCTGCCCGAGATACATGAGAGAACAGCTTGTTTTTAAATGTGTATGAAACCTATATGACAATATGACTGTGGTAATTTGCCTTTGTGTGAGTGTTTGTTCTGACCAGGCTCATTCTGTTTTCTGGTGTAAGGTAGAAAATGTGTGTTTCCGGGACACACACAGTTTTGATTCTCAGTCAGCTTGGCATTGGTTCATGCGAACATAGAGAACACTGAACACATCCACATAGACACACACACCCACACACAAATACACAGAAGCACTCTTGTATTTCTATCCTTGTCGGGTCCAAATAACAAAAGTCCATGTTCCCTGACCCTAATCGAAATCTAACCTTAATGCTTATATGAAAAAGTTACCCCAGTTCTAATACTAACACCAATTGTAAGTTTCACTATAAACTTAAACTCTACACCAGAAATTCCCTTTTTCCTTCTGGGGACCAGCAAAAGGTCCTTTTAAGGGCATATTTTTCATGTTTTACTATGCTTGTAGGTCTTAATTCTGGGAAATCTGTGAAACAAAAATGTGTGCCTACACACACGCACAGAAACACACACACAAATCTCTCTGTAAATCTCCCACACTCACACAGGCAAGGCCAGACAAGCAAAAAATTTACAAACAAAATAAACAAGCATTAGGCAAAAAGACCTACACACACAACCATTCTGGCACACATGTGCAAACAAGAATCAAAGCATATACAACTTTTTTACATTAACTTCCTGCTTCTTTTAGTTGAGGGTAGGCTAATCATTAACTAGCCATGAATGGGGTGGTTTCTGCCTGATGGATCTGGTGCGAAACTCTACTGAGGGGAGAGTGTGTGTATTAGTGTGCCTGGGTTTGTTAACACAGTAAAATCCCTGCCCATATATCCTTGGATACATTCCATCGTTTTCCATGCTTACGTACCCCCCCCCCCATCAGGTGTGGCTTCAGCAGTACGGCTACCTCCCTCCAGGTGATGTCCGAGCCCAGGCCATCCGTTCTCCCAAGTCCATCTTCATTGCCATCACAGCCATGCAGAGGTTCTATGGCCTCGCCGTGACTGGGTCCATCGACGCCAACACCCTACAGTGAGTACCAGGACACCAAACAGAGGGCCCGGACAAATGATTAATCAACCTGAGCTTAGATACGTAACCACTGTGAGGCAGTGCCCCATGGGTTTTATACACCAGTTACCAATGTAATTAAAACATTACAAATACATGTTGTGCTATAGAGTCTGTTATATGCCGCAAGTTTTGAATTCTGAATGCTGTATGCAGATTGGCTGATAGCAGTGGTATATGAGACCATGAACCACGGGTATGACATCACATGACTGTCTACTTCTTTAATTTTGTTGGTGTCCAATAAACTTGCTCAACCAAACAGCTTTCAGGCTTTAATCCCCCAGTTCAGATGATAAATGTCCAGAATAACTATTGTAATTGTGTACGATGTAAGATTATGCCAGACTTCTCTGAAATGTTTCCAAATATTCCTATCACTAAAGTACGATGGATCAACAAAATAGAAATATTTCATAGAAATTATTTGGTCTTTTGCAACCAGGCTGACAAATGTGTTTTGGCAGGGCGATGAAGCGGCCGCGTTGTGGTGTTGCCGACAAGTTTGGCTCAGAGCTGAAGAGCAACCTGAGAAGAAAGAGATATGCCGTACAGGGGCTGAAGTGGGACAAACAAGAGGTCACCTTCAGGTGAGACTACAACGTTGACCTACGACAACACAGGAGTATCATTTCTGCCTGTGCTCTGGCAGGCCTTTTCCGGTTATATCATTTTCATGCCAATAAACGCGGGCATGATGGCATGAGCTGGCTGGCGTTACAGTTGTAAGTCAAATGTTCTCATCTGTATTGTTATGAAGCAGAACCTCCCTCAAATGTTCATTCGTCCAGATGTCAGAGAACTTTGTGCTACCTTTTAACATTAATTTGAAAACACCTTGAATGTTATATCTTAATTTTTTTATCACATTTGATTTTTCTTTCCCAGCATACAGAACTACACTCCTAAGGTCGGGGAGAAGGCGACATACGAAGCTATTCGCCGGGCCTTTAAAGTGTGGGAAGCCGCCATTCCTCTCCGCTTCCGTGAGATCCCTTACAGCCATATCCGGGACAAGGTCGATAAATACGCAGACATCATGCTCTCCTTTGCCGAGGGCTTCCACGGCGACAGCACGCCGTTTGACGGTGAAGGCGGCTTCCTGGCCCACGCTTACTTCCCCGGGACTGGGATAGGCGGGGACACACATTTCGACAACGCCGAACCCTGGACTACCGGCTACGTCGACCAGGGGGGTGAGAGGAAAAAGGGAAAGGAAAGAGGGATGGAGAGGGAGAAGAAAGTGCGAGAGGGGTAGGAGCTGGAGAAGGAGCATGGGGAAAGTTTGGAAGGGAGCTGGGTAGGAAGAGGGAGAGACTTTGAAATGTACAGAAATTGGGAGACAGGAGAAACGCACAGAGCTCTAGTGGAGGCACAGAGAGTGGGAGAAAGGAGAAGCGTAGAGACTTCTGAAAAGGATACAGAGTGGGAGAAAAGAGAAGCGTAGAGACTTCTAGAGAAGACACAGAGTGGGAGTAAGCAAAAATAAACACCTGAGAGTGTTTTTACTGAGTTGTCTGTGAGACTCAACTGAATTACAGTGTCCGGAGGGCGTGTCCGTACTTGGTTTGGATGAATGTGCTAAATTTTCTCGTTATTCAAACATTTTCCTCTCTTCCCATTTGCCCTCCCCTCCCAGGTAATGATCTGTTCCTGGTTGCGGTCCATGAACTGGGTCATGCCCTAGGTCTGGAACACTCCAACGACCCGTCTGCCATCATGGCTCCATTCTACCAGTGGATGGACACAGAAAACTTCCAGTTGCCTAGTGACGATCGCCAAGGCATCCAGGCAATCTATGGTAGACCCACATTTTTCTGTCAGTGTGCCTGGAATTGAATTGCAATACTCAACCCAAACTGCCTCTTGTAATTATTTAGGAATGCCAAAAGGGGCAGGAAGTTAATTTCTAGATGATTGATAGATGTTATGATGGACACAAAACTATTCTCAAAATGTGTATAATTTTTGGATCTCGATCTGTTCACACTTCTTCCAGTTCTCCCAATTCCACCTCTGCCTCTCAACATTTTTGTCCTGAAATGTTGTTCTCAGGATCATCCGGAGTTCCGCCCCCCCCCCCACGGCCCACCAGACCCCCTAAGCCAGAACCCCCTGGACAAGGACCAGACATCTGCGGGGGACACTTCGACACCATCGCCGTCCTTAGGGGAGAGATGTTTGTTTTTAAGGTAAAACGCAACATGATAAGAGAATGGCACATGAATCGGACAGTTATAAACAGTGGTGTTTGTGTGTACGTCCATGCCCTGTTAACTCTGTTTCTCCCATGCAGGACAAGTGGCTGTGGCGCGTACGGAATAACAAGGTGCTCCCAGGTTACCCGATGACCATCGGTCACTTCTGGAAGGGCCTGCCGTCAAACATCAACGCCGCCTACGAGAATAACGACGGCAAATTTGTCTTCTTCAAGGGTGGGGTCATGTGCTGATTTAAAATGTTATTAAATTTTTAAAATGAGTTTACACTAGTGTTGGTAGTTTGGCCCGTTCTGATGACGCATGTATATAAATGTCATTATGTGCTATGGGTTTGGTTTCAGTACCATACGCTCACAGATGTGAACTTTTCCTCGGGCAGGTGACAGTTACTGGGTGTTCACTGAGTCCAGCATGGAGCAGGGCTATCCTAAGACTCTGAAGGAGCTGGGTACCGGGCTGCCCCGAGACAAGCTGGACGCAGCCCTCTTTTATACCCCCACTGGTCAGACCTACTATTTCAGAGGAAACAAGTGAGTCTGTCTGTCTGACAACCTGCACTCTCTTTTACCCGGTTTCTCTCTTCAATGAATTCATGCTTATCCTCTTCTGTTCCCCGTGTCCTGTTCTCTTCCCGCTCCATACCTGACTTTGTCTGTCTGCCTGTCAGATATTACCGTTTCAATGAGAAGTCCCAGACTGTGGACAGAGACTACCCCAAACCCATCAACACATGGAAAGGTGTCCCGGACAACATCAAGGCTGCCATCATGAGTGAAGAAGGATGTAAGCAGTGTGTGTTGGATTAAAAGTCCACACTTGCATGTGTGAATATCTGCATGAGTGTTTTTTGCCTTTAGGATTCAGGCATTGATAAGTGCGAGATAAAAATGGCACTTCAACAAACTTACATTTCTTAACCTCTTTCCTTTTGCCTCTCTCAGCTTACACCTATTTCTACAAAGCCAACAAGTTCTGGAAATTCAACAACCAGCACATGAAGGTGGAGTCGGGCTACCCCAAGTCTGTGCTCAGTGAATGGATGGGCTGTGCAGGGGAGGAGCCTAAGAAGGGGGAGGGGGAGGAGGAAGTCATCATCATCGAGATGGATGAGAGAGAAGGCGGAGCCACGGCAGCGGCCGTGGTGATCCCTCTCCTCTTATTGGTCTGCGTTGTCCTCACTCTGGGAGTCCTGCTGTTCTTCAGGAAGTACGGGACACCCCGACGCCTCCTCTACTGTCAGAGATCACTACTGGACAAGGTTTAGAGGCAGACTGACTGAACAAATGAAGGAAAGACGCAGAGAGACTGAGGGAAAGGGACTGAATTGACAGGTGGAAAGGAAGAGGCATTTGGGAAGGAGAAAGAAATTGTGAGAAAGAGGAGGAGGAGAAGAGGGGATGCAAGGTTGGATTGTGTTGACTTGAGAGAAGGGGCAGAGGGAGAGAGTTTGTTGGTCTGATGTCGGGGGCTGGTTAAACGAGTGAGAGGAGAAGGTAGGGGGGAGAGAGAGAGTGGCAAATGTGTATTTGTATGTTACCTATTTCCATGTACCGCTCTGCGGTTTTGAAATGAAGAACAGGCCCCACACAGAACAGAGACAGGGACGCACAGAGATGACAATGATGATCAACATTTCATGTTGCTAACAACCAGTCAGCATTGTCCTGTCTTAATCATCTCTCCCTCCCCTCTTCTCCTCTCCTCTTCTCGCTCCTTTCCATCCCCCTCTCCTCCTGCCCTGCTACTTGACGACTCAAGCTGTACTGCTGTCTGAATTATTTTTCACCTTTGATTTTCATGGTTTTCTGCTCTGATTAATTCAGGCCAGGACTCAAACCAGCGTTTCTTCCATTTAACCCACCACGTGATTAAGACACTTTATCCACAATAGCATGCTGCTATCTTGTGATAGCGTCATGGTGTTATAGCTATGCTGGTTTTGCCACCAGCATGTCATACTGTTGGCACGACCTTTGCCCTATAACAGGTATAAGAGGGTACCTGTGATGGGGGTCTATACAGTTTACTCCTTTTGCTTGGGTCAGTGAGAAAGTCTAAAGGTCTAAAACTTTCACCTTTCCCATACCCTAAATAAAAAAGGAGCTCTCCTCCACAGTGGAATCTCTGTTCTAAACATATCTCACAAAACTCAGGCCCTCGAAAGCAGTCGGAGTTGGGTGGTGTTAAAAGAAACCTATTGGGAAACAATAACCCCAGTGCCTTAATAGCTTGTCCAAATTCAATGCTCTACGGTACATGGAAAAGCAGCAACATTTGGTTACGTGGTACCCATTCCAGATACTAATGCTTAATTCTGTTTTTGTTTCCTGTTTCTATCATGGTTACCCGTTGTAGTTGTTTTTATTATGACTATGATTGTCATTATTGTTGTTCTCCAGAAGTCATTCAGTAAATAGTGTTTTTTGTTTTTCTACATTGTCATATCGAGTCCTGCTGGACAGAGGCAATAACGTGACAGTGATAATCAAAATGGTTCCCATTTGCCCATTCGACTAGTCACTCGGACAGTACAGAAAGGGTACTATTTAAAGAATTTCAAAGTGTTTCCTTTTCTGAAACAGTTATTTTCCACTTGATTGGTTGACAATCAAACAAAACTATTTATAGGCATTTCTGATAGTGCTTTAAGATTTCTTTTGTTTTACACAGACCGAGAAATGTTTAGGTAATAACAATAATGGGAATGATATTTATAATGATAATGTATCAATAAAAAGGGATGTTTTTGCCTGTTTGTCACCTTTTTGTATTTCGTAAAATTAAATAAACGTATTTTCTAAATTGTGTCATATCTTACTTTTTGGCTGAGTTACTGTTGTTTTGAAACATGCTTATACACACACAAACACACACACACAGACACACTCTATAGACGAGAATGGCCTTCAGACTGCTGTCTCATAAACAAATAATAGCCTGGCCTCACCATTATTTAGAGTTGACTGAATGTTGAGCAAGAGAAAAGAATTGCTGTTTCTGTCCATTTCATGTTATTGTTATCCAGAGACTGTCTACAGGGGTGTAGGAGCGGAGTTCTCTAGCAGTTGAAGCGATGAGGTTGTTTTGGACCTTGATGTTGCCACGGGACCTGGAGAAGAGGAAATGGAAAAAGTGATGGAATTGTCATGTTTTTCTGAGTGCTGTGTTCCAAACTTCATTTCTGTTAAACGCATCGAGAATTCTCAAAACTCCGGTTCGAGTCTCCACCTCTAAACAAGCAGAGAGAAGGAGTGGATTAATTTAAGAAAACGGTGTCCAGTAAAGCTGAAATGATTTCATAGGATTCTGAGAAAAACCTTTCCTAACTAAGAATCAGCCTGAACTTGCTGCCCCCCCTCCCCCTTCATCTACCCCTCCCCAGTTCCCTCACCCACTGCAAAATTGTTCATTTTTTATGAGGTCTCTAACAGAAACCACACCTCCACTTGCCGCAAGTATCTGTTCTGTTTTCCCTCTGCTGTTTTTTCTCCCACCATTCCCCCAACCTCTCTTTTTCCTCCATTAACTGTTTGTGTGGCCTCCTTCTGCCGGAGA
>JACXGJ010008291.1:9356-27798 GCA_016801105.1 Esox niger | reverse complement strand
CTTGGTCTGGGTCTCCATGGTTTGGGTCTTGCGCTTGGTCTGGGTCTCCATGGTTTGGGTCTTGCGCTTGGTCTGGGTCTCCATGGTTTGGGTCTTGCGCTTGGTCTGGGTCTGCAGGGTTGTGGTCGGGACTCAATCTCTGCCTAAACTTAGGACGTCCCCTGTTTGCTGGGAATGATCCTGTTTCTTTCCGTTTTGTTTTGCTGATTGGTAATGCTTCTGTGGTGTTACATATATACCTAACAGAGAGTAAAGTATATGAGAAGGCAAACCTACAATTCAAAATGTGTCATAAGGACAACACTGCAGTAGCCAGAACTCATGTAATGTTCACTTTTCAATAATTCTTCAGTGATTTTATATATAAATATATACAGCTCTGGAACATATTTAGAGACAACTGCACCTTTTTCTTTCCTTTCCAAAAAAGTTTAAAAGTTTTGTGTAAGGAATCGAGGGGTACATATATATATATAGCAAACTAGACTTGCCTCCATGATGTCCTTGATCAGAGGTGTCCATCTCGAGAGCTGGTATGTCTGCTCACTCACTCGTTCTTTCCGGTCAGGCTTCTTTGTTTTACGGATTGGGTTTCCCTAGAAGATCATAGTAGAGGATTCAGGGTAAATGTATATCGCTCCGGATATGCGCATTAGCTAAAGGACTACAATATGAATTGAATGGAAATGTTGCAAGTCGGACTCGTTAGCATGGAGGATGTCTTATTTTGGGCATTATGCTCCACATGTGAAAGTGTTTCTACCCCATTGTGAGAGTTGTGAGATGGTTCCAAAATGGCGTCTAGGTCAAGTTCATGAGGTCACACGCTAGCAAATTCGTTTTGCAACAGATGATGTTTCTACATGGTCTCACCTCTGTGATGATGGGCACACCCATATGGGCCATATTGGAGATGATGTCACTGTCCTCAGGAGGAATGTTAGCATGCTGGAGGAGCTTACACAGATTCTCCTCCGAAACACCTGACACACACACACACACACACACACACACACACACACACACACACACACACACACACACACACACACACACACACACACACACACACACACACACACACACACACACACACACACACACACACACACACACACATGCAAATATGGACACATGCAAACATTGACACATGCAATGGACATATACACATGCAGCGGAAACACGTGAAAATTAAAAGTATCCTCAGACCGGCAAAACCATGTACCCAAGCCCGCAAATCACCAGTTTGGATTTGTATGGAGCGACAGATGATGTGGTAATGCATGCATCCGACTTGTCTCTCACCGTTCTTCATGAAGATGTACAGCAGGATGATGCGGATCTTGTCGAAGACTGTGACGTCTTTATCCAGCAGAATGGGTACGATTGCCCTCATTGGGTCCTTAATCTTCTCACCCTCAGCGTCGGTGCCCATTGCCAAATCCTTGTGTAGGGTGAGACAGGTGGAGCATGCTGTGGTTTACGGATGTACCCCATAGGCAATGTAGCCATCGTACTAGCCCGAGTGCCAAACTGTTTGCACTGCCAGCTCCCCGTCACTCTTTCTTTGGCTTAGTGCTACCACTGGAGATGGCAGAAGTACAAACAGATGACAAACATTTTATCCAAACCCCGGTGAACCCTGGTTACCTGTTCGACGCGACATAGCTTGTCTACGGTCCCCTGGTAACGGTTCATGCAGTCTTCGGCCAGGTGAAGGTGGGTGGAGTACTGAAACAAATTATGAACGAACAGTATTTAATTCTGAAACGGATCAAGGTAGCTCCTCCCAGTCCATTTCTCTCCCATTGGGTGGCACAAACAGTTCAATGAGTCTCTGAAACAATGAGTTACATAATTCATAGCTTCTTTGGAAGCCAGCTCTTTTGGTCAGTCACTCGGAAGGAAGCAGCCAGAAGGACGCATCTACGTGCCAACCCCCGCTGTGTCATCCCAAGCAAACGACTGTTTGGGAATCGCGGTTATAGTCCGAACCCAAAGTGCTCCGTCTGCGCATGGTGGCTGTAATCTGAGGGAGTTTCCGTTAAGTATGAAACAACAAATCATGCTTACCTTGCTCAGCTCTTTCTGATACTGGGGCATCTTCTTCAGCATCTGAGACAAGTCTTTCATCGTGGTCTGTTGAAACCCACAAAATGGAGGAATGGTCTAAGTTAAGAAGGCAGTACTAGCAGGATTCAAACAGACAGAACTGGGAGTTACATGACTACCTTTTCTCCTGTGTTCATCTTTTTGGTGGCTGAGAATTCTTTGAGGGAGCGGGTTACAGCCCTGTTTGGATGTGTGAGAAGGACAGAGATAAAAAGGGGTGATTTTTATATTTTATAAGAGTGTTTCTGCATGAGTGCGAGTGCGTGTGCTCGTGCATTTAATAACAAAAGCACCGTCGTCTTTCTCTGTGACTCACGTGGTGACTTCTGCAATGTGCTTGTGCCTAAGGCTCATCCACAGGTCATCATCCTCATCCAGCAACACCTCCTTCTGACGGGTTTCCCCCATTCCACTGGTGTCATACCTGATCGATGGTGGGAAGACGGCGGGGGAGAGGAGGCGGGAGAGGGAGAGAGGAGAGAGGAGAGAGGAGAGAGGAGAAATAAAAGAGAGCGGAGAGTGTTTATTGTTCAACCTGAAAAGTGTTCTATCTGGAAAATAGTTTTCAGAGAGTTCTCCTACAAGGACAAAATAATGTTGCATTCCTTTTATCAAAGAGTGTACATGGAGCCAGGAATACAAATCCTGTAATTCCCTAGAGATCTGGAATAGAGATCTGATATGTTTTGTTACACAATTCTGTGGTACTGGGCCGGGTGTGTTGGGTCTATTGAACCCATTGTTCGTCTGTGTTTACTTGTAGACATCATTCTCGATTCCCAGAAGGTCGTAGCCCATGGCTTGGAGGGTGAGCTCATGAAGGATGGGAGAGACTGGGTCAAAACCTCGGTCAAGAATCAGGAGCTGAGAGCGGGACTTGTCTGGACCCTAGGCAGTGTGGGTAAAAAGACGGGGACATCAGCCAACGGGGACAGAGATCATTGCGTTATGGTTCAGTGTGTGGATGGATCACTGGCCGCTCTTCTGTCTCACCTCTCCCATGGTGGGATCGTCTGCCTTGTAGCCATCCAGCTTTTCCTGCAGGAGCTGAGCCAGAACGGCGCAGTCTTTGTACTCGCTGAGTCCAAGAAACAAAGAGGACAACAACACACGGCTGTTAGCGTTGCATCAAGACCTAAACCTACGGGCAAACTACAGAAAGTCCTCCCAGTGGGGGATGTAGAGGATGTGTGTCAGTACACTGAGAGAGATTCTGCCTGCTGATGTGTCGGCCTTTGGATTGAGGCCGGCCCTAAACATTCTTGTCTGGGACTCACTGACCTGCTACAGATGCCAGTGTACACGAAAAAGCTACAGTGATTGATTCAGTGGATTTCCCTGTCTCTCTCTCTTTCTCTGTCTCTCACCCTCTGTATCTGATCCCGGGGTACTCCTTCAGGGTGTTACAAAGGGTGGCGATCTGCTCAGCACATCGTTCCAACATGTTGTGCTTGACGTCAGCCTTAAACGGGCTGTAGAAGTCCTGAAAGGCATCTGTCTTGTCCAGGGAAAACACCTAGATACAACCAGTATAATAACACAGATATTTAAACAGTAACTGTGCGATGACTCTGAACCTGTAGGCAAAGGTGATCAACACAATCACTCAGCGGGGATCTGGAGGGACAGTATAGAATTGTGTCATTTTTACGTAGAGTTGCCGAACTCGCAATGTGAAAATTCATTTGATTCTGGGTTGGAAGATTCAAGGAACACTAATGGAATCTGAAGCAGTCTTCCAATATGTCGCTGTGGCTGCGTGTCGGTGAACTTAACTGGTATGTCCGTAGCCATCGGCCTGTGAAGTGCATAATCAAATTACAATGTCCAGATGTTTACCTTTGCCTATCTATTCATTACGCACAAACATAATAACATGTTTCCTGCATCCAGGTTGAAAGTCTTTTTAATCACCGTTAGGTAACCTAACCGTAGTTGAGCTACTGCAATACTACCTGCAGATGCTATGGCCACGGTCAGAAAATGGTATGCCTCACCCAGCATTCACATCTGTCTGCATTACCCCTCCTGTATAACTGCAGTCCCATTATAGGTTATAGCCACCTGGTCACAGAAAATTGTGAATTACACCAAAACTAAACACAGAGGCAAGCAAATGGATAAATGGCTCATATAGAAACTATGATTCCACCGACTGGTCATTTAACACATGTGCCAAGCAGGGTCACACGGACAGTATTATAGCAGTGAGAAGCTGTTTGTCACACAGCGTGTGTGGATGAGATAATGTAATCCTCTTTCACTGCACTGTTGCCCAAACGACTGACAGTAAAGGGTTGTAACAGCAGATGGGAAGTTATTTCCTCTAGTACTTTTCCATTGAGAGTTACAGTATTTACCAAAATGACTTGATGGTTTGTTTCTAGTCATATGTTTTCTTTGACACAGCATGCCTCACTCAAGCCTTTGGCCCTGACTATGGGAACAGTAATATTTGTCAGTTAGCCCGGGCTATGGCTTTCCCTGTGCGTCACCCCACACGGGCGAGCCCATCTGTTGACCGTCGCTTGAAAACAGTCCCTGGGCATAAACAACTTCCCCAGTCACACAACCCTTCTCCCCCTCCCATTGGCTACAAGGCCGGCATGTCAATGCATCAGCCAACGACAGGGATTAGAGGAGAGCGGGGCGGAGGGAAACTCACCACTCCTCCACCCTACCCTTCCTGGAGGATTAACTGTAGAGGACAAGAGAAGGATCGGATGCACAGAAGAGCCCCGGTCTGCCTAAAGCCACTGTGCTCTGGAACATTCCACCAGGAAAGAGATGAGAGGACTCATCTCATTCAGAAATCCCTCCCCCATGACTACCCATCTCCTACTCTTCAAAATTGTTTGCTCCTCTGTCTCCCCCTCTGCCTCTGCCTCTCCCTCCTTCCCCTCCCATCTCTGTTCTCCTGCTGTCTCTCTCTTCCTAGCCAAACAGAGGCGAACCCCTCGTTTTAATTTCCGCCCTTTGTCTCCCTCTTTCTCTCCCTCACCTGACAGTCGGGGGGGAATGCTCTTACCTGCGACTCATACGGTAGAAAGGCGATGTGGATTTCGGTCAAGGTCTTCATGGCTTTGGATGCCCGGGATTTCGTCAACAGATTGAACAATGAATCTGGGATTGCTGTTGGGGTGGGTAGGGAAAATAAAGACTTGACATTGACTGTTCACTTGGTGGCAAATAAGAGTTGCCTGGAGATATACCATTAGCTAGTCTGTTCTCAGATCCCTATTTCATTCTCCTTACATCATCTCCCTTTGTCTCCTTCTCAAAACCCATTTGAAAAAAGCCAAAGGTCCCTCCCCTCTGATCTTGTCCTCCTATGGATTTTCAGAAGTCCACGTGAGAAGGCTTACGGGGAGTATGAAATTGAGATTCTCCCTATGAGAATACGATATAACTGCACCAGACTAATCTTCTATACAATAGGCAAAAGTACTGTCCATAGGCATGTGACTCTGAAATACAACTCACTGTCTGTGAAGAAGACATGAGCTCCTCTGTATCTGGGAGAGCGCGGGTCTCTGAAGTCGTCTATGAGTGCCTCCACAGTCTGGAGAGGTAAACGGAATAAGAACATCATTAGAATCTAACCAGAGAAAGTTTTGTGGTCCTTGTGCTTCAGATGGTAGAGCCTGTGGTGCTTCCCGGGCTGTGCCCCCTAATATCTTGGTGCCCTAAGCAAAACTTGATTTTGGGTCCCCTCTCCCTTAGCGGTCCGGGGTCCTAAGCATATTTTGCTAAGGTATGTCGCTAATACTTCGAACTGGCCCTGTTCCCGGGCTAGAGCCATATGTTCGATTCCGACCGAAGACACCCATATTAATGCTTGTGTCGCTTTGAGCATCTACTATATAGGTCCTATACCTCATCATTAGGCGTTATTAGGTAGATGGCTTCCATGCTGGGAAGAGGCTCCCGCTTCTTGCCGATGTCTTCAACAACTGCACAGGAGACAAAATAGCACAGTCATTTAGGTAAGGTGTATTTTTACATATACAACAATGTATGGATGGAGCAAAATATTAGTCTGGCCCCCATTAGATGAAGTATATTTCCTGGTTAGGGGTTAGGTTTAGGCTGAAACTTCCAGTTGGCATTAGTGTGAGACATGGGGTTTAGGAATTGCGTGCTAGGTTTAAGCGGTAGCACCGAGTTAGGTTTAGGCATAAAGGTTAGGTCATTGAGGTTAAAGCTAGGCTTATGTTAAATTAAGATTTGGGGACAGGGAACATGGTTTCTCTGTTTCCAGTCCCCACAAGGATAAACGTGTGTGTGTGTCTGTGTGTGTGTGTGTTACTTACTTGTGATGCCCTCTGACATGATGTCTGTCATTTTACAACATGATGACATCATCCTCATGCTGAGCTTGTCCACTACCAGAACCTGGGAAGAGCACAGGTCAAGTCATGTGTACTAAATAGCATCCTATTCCTTATGGCCCCACAGGGCTCTGGTCATAAATAGCACACTGAATAGGGAATAGGGTGCCATTTGGGTGAACTACCATGCACTATTAAAGATAGCCAATAACAATGGAAAAGGTCACTGTTATAAACGCCGCCCATACCTTCCATTCTCCCTTCTTATGCACCTTCTTGATGACATCATTCATAATCTCTGCAAAGGGAGAAATAACTCATGTTAATACACATGACTTCACACACAGTCAACCGTTCTGTGGTGGCCACTATAGACAGTTAGCGATAACAACATCACGTCATCAACATTATAGCCTTGAATCACCCTTTCTTAACCTCATCTCGTTGACTTGACTTTCGTGACTAATTCACTGAGGCCTGGACTTCTAAGCAAAATGTTTCATGTAAAAAAAGGCATGTGTGATTTGTTTTGATCTGGTGAACTCTTCACTGGGTGGAAGTTGAAGGGGCTCCAGTGAGGGGTGTGATGAGGCAGTGTCGTAATTGTCTCTTACTTGTATTATAATACGTTATTTTGCTGAGAAGTCTGGCCCTGTCGGTACAATCTGGAAGACAGTCACATCCTATTCAGTCAATAATGTTCTACTCTTGACAAGGGTCAGTGGGACATAACGTTTAACTGAATTCATCTGCTGTCGATGTACGCTATGCCGGGACCTCTCAGGTGGTGCAGAAATGTAAAGCGGCCTTTCAAATCACAAAGCTGACCACTACAATCAAGGTTCGAGCCTCGACCATGTCACTGGCTGACTGGTGGGCGGGTGGTAAGCTCCTTGGGGAAATCCCATAGGCCAGCATTGTCTGGGGAGAGGGAGGCATCGTCAGCAGTGACTTCCTGGTCTCTTTACAGTCTCGACAGAACAAAGGTCATCTGGTAAGTGAACATTCCCTCACATTTGTTGACCCATGTGACTTCATCGTAGGGAGAACAGAGTGGAAAAAGCAGAATGGCTTGGTGAGGATGCCAAGGAAGGAGGCATCAACTCCAATAGGAAGGGAGAAAGAGGTTTGAAAAAGGCAGGATAAATGAAACATTTATTAAATATGCCATGCGAGCCAGATGCCAGAGCCGGTGTGCCAGTCTGTGGTCACAGTGAAAATGAGTCGGACCAGCAGTGAATCGAAGAAGACAGACTATCATTCTGCTGGAGTGAGTGAGCCAGTGAGAGGGACACAGCAAACGCAAGGCCTAATCTCTTCCAATCCTCTTACACCACAGGGCTGTCAGCATTGCTATTTCTGGGCTCTTTCTGTGCCACAGGATATGATGTCACAGGAGAAGCCTGTTGGCACACACACACATTTGTTTGGGTTACATCCTAAAAATTGCTACATTATAAAGTCCTCTGCGTCATTTGAATAAGAATTTCAAATGAGCATGAAATAAAAATTCAAAATATAAGCCTAGCATAGCATTAATTGATGTCAAGGTAATGTATCAACTACCTCTGACATTATCTAGACAGTCAAACAGGAACACTAACAGGACCATATGCTTAATTCCCACACCCTGGTTGTTTCAAACATGAGGTGGTTATTGAGGTGACATGTCTGTAAACCAGTGAATTACTTCTGTATCCAATTAGCCAACTGAATTAGTCAAGCAGTACTGCCCCAATGAGAATGGAACAACAAAGTACTGACCCTAGGAGAACTGTCCTGATAGCAGTTGCCCCAAGGAAATCTGCCCAAAGGAGAACCGCACCAATGAGAATGACCTCAAGGAGAAGAGCACCAATGAGAATGACCACCAGGAGAACTGCACCAATGAAAAGAAACTGAGCCTGAAAGAAAACTACCCCAATGAAAGTCAGTCAGCAACCACACAATGAGGGCTATACATACTGTACAATCCCATAATTTACTGACAAAAAGGGGTATATGTACTTTCCCATCATACACTATCAGAAAGAGCTTCATATACTATCCCATCATATACTGTTAGAGAGGACTATATCTAATATCCCATGATATGTTGACAGAGAGGGCTATACATATTATCTCATCATATACCAGCAGAGAGGTCTAGATGAACTACCCCATCAGGTATACCAAACTGCCCCTCTGGGTGTGGCGGATGTCAGAAGAATGCTACCTACCGGAACGCAAAGCGCCTACTGTAAGATTTGGTGGAGAAGGGATAATGGTCTGGGGCTTCAGGGTTTCGGCTTGTCCTCTAAGTTTCAGTGAAGGATCATGTTAATGCTACAGGATACAAAGACCCTATAGACAGTTGGGTTTTTCCCACTTTGTGGCAACAGTTTGGGGAAGGCCCTTCCCTGCTTCAGCATGACTGTGCCCCTGTACACGAAGTGGGGTCCATAAAGACATGGTTAGACAAGGTTGGGATGGATGACCTTGAGTGGCCTGCACAGCGCCCTGACCTCAACTGAACACCTTTGGGATGATTTGGAACGGAGATTGTGAGCGAGGCCTTGTCGTCCAACATCAGTGCCTGACCTCACAAATGCACTTTTGGCTGAATGGGCACAAATACTCACAGAGACACTTACAAATTTAGTAGAAAGCCTTTCCTGAAGAGTGGCAGCCATTATAGTCGCAAATGGGTGAGGGGGACTCCAAATTAATGCTGATGGTTTTGGAATGGGATTTCCAGCAAGCTCATATAGGTTGGGTGTCCACATTCTTTTGACCATATAGTGTACTGTCCGAGAGGGCTTTATGTACTTTCCTGTCATATACAGACAGAGAGGGCTACACATATTGTACTATTATGTACTGACAGATAGGGCTATATATATTATCACATCATACTGACAGAGGCCCATATATGGGACAGTACATTTAGCTCTCTCTATAGAAACCGTACTGTCTCAGTGTATACTGTCAGAGAGGTTTCAATGTACTACCCCATCATACACTGACAGAGGGCAATATAAACAATATAATCAAATAATGTCATAGGGGACTATATATAATAATCACATACTGACCGAGAGGGCAATACATACTCTACCAACATATACTGAGTTGCAAACGAAACAAATTAACCAGAACTGACATAGATATTACTGATGTTCATCTCAATGTATTTCCTTTTCCTTTAAAGATTCATTTTCAGTCATTTTTATGCATTAGGAAGAGCTTTTTTGCCGAAAGAGCAGTGTGATGGATTCAACCGCATGCTGCACCCATTGAATGTGCATGGGATCCAGCTGTTAAACTTTTTTTCCAGACTATTCTGCCAAAAATGCCTCCTCAAAATTCAAATACAAAAACATTGAAATTAGGGGGGAAAATTAAGGAAATCTGCCGATGGGGAAAGAACATAATGCTTGTAACTAACAGAAACATTCTGAAATCAAGCTGCATAGTCTAATTAAGACGCAACAACATATCTGAAAAAT
Organism: Esox niger; assembly: GCA_016801105.1. Lineage (NCBI taxonomy): Eukaryota > Metazoa > Chordata > Actinopteri > Esociformes > Esocidae > Esox > Esox niger. The sequence goes on along the minus strand of JACXGJ010008291.1, from coordinate 17,867 downwards.
ACTAATATTCTTGTTCTATATTCTTCCAGATCATATTCTATTATTCTCATAGTCAAGTTTTGCCTGAATTAAACAATGTTACTTGTTTTCAGTATTTTTCTGTTTGTTAACCCATTGGTAAATTGATTAAGCTTGATCATTTTTGTACTAACTTACTTATGAGGAGGCTTTATTTGCAGAGTAGAGAAACTACATATATTTTTCACAAAATTGTGCTAAATAAAAAATGTATATACAGCAAACACAAAGGAAATAGGAACTTAGATAGCTCCTCTAACTTCCAATATGATTCTGAAAATGAATGGACCAGTAATAAATCATGTATAATTGTAAAGAAATTAGAGTGAGAGCTAACATTGTAGGAGCACTGACATTTTTAGACCTGCAGGCCGACATTCAAAAACCTGCCTCCGAAAGAATTCAAAACACGCCCCCCCCCCAGCTTTAATCTCATCAAGGATCAGTGTCATACGTCCATCATCAGACACTCCGTTGTGATCATATTAATCTCTTCATAACACTGACTAGATATTATTTAACACTATTCCTCATCAGACAAGGATGTTTTAAAAAATATGCTTAGAGTCCCATAAAACAACACTATTTATAATCAAGTTTACTGTAACACCCATGCCATTACAAGCCAATAAGCAGTTGATTTCATCAATAACAACATGTTTTTTAAGTATGGGTGTCCCTGGGTATTTCCCCAACACATGTCAATTGTAAAATATATAAAACAGTAGAATTGTACGAATGACGTCAACTGCATTGTCAAATAACTGTTAATTGTTTCTCACAATATAAACAGGTCTTGTTTTCTGTGCGTAATGACGCACGAATGCGTATTGGCTCAACAATGGCACGTACTGGAGAATCTCTGCTAGGGAGGTCGGCGTTTGCTTGTGGGCAGCCGAGAATTTGAGGTTTACTTTCCTTGAACACGAAAGACTAATAACCAGGTTGTATGCCTGTGCGTGGAATAAATGCCTCCAACACCGCCTTCAACACTGTCTCTCGCCGAAAAGCGCGAACTAATACGAACTAATACTCGTTTTCAAAGCAAAGTTTTTTTCCTTTGGTGGTCGCGTTAGACAGCCCAATCGGAAGCTGTGTTGTGGAGGATCCTTGCAACCGGGCACAGCACGTTGAAAATAATTATAGTGGACTACTGGAAGCGCTTAATCCGCCTAGATTTAGCAAGTATGTATCTACCCAAAACGACTATTCCCCAGTACAATTTAATGCAAAACAATAGCAAATATTGTAGTGGATACAAGTTTCAAATTGAGACAGCGTTACAATCAAAGCAATATTTAGTCGTTTACAAACATGTAGGTGGTGTACATTTAGGCACGTGGTGTCATTTTATCCAACCTATTTACTTTAAATAAGTCTACTTCTAAATAAATGTTTGGCATAATATAATAATGTATGTTAATTATATTCCATATAAGAATGAAGATGCAAATGAAATGATAATAATTTAAAAAGACCAAACCCAATACATAGACGAATTTACTTCAAAATAGAATTGGCGCATGTCAAAAGTACAATAGCCTTCAGAAATAAGCAAAATAATTTCTTACTTTCTCCTACAATGGCTTTTAGTCCGAGTGGTGCCATGGTGATGCCTGTCGTGGACGCGTATCCACCTCCACTTTTCTCCCTCTCAACCCCACCCAACCTCCGTTTATACGGAGTAGATGTACGCCGCGCTACTACACCCAAATTGATTGAAGAGAGAAACGGTATTGCGTAGGCAATAATCCCCTCCACGCATCCACTTGTACCACCATGTCGATTATTAGACTTACACCGACAGACATTTTTATTAAAGGCCCACATAGTATAGCCTATTTTTGTCGGTTGGAAGTAGCATATTTATCAGGTGATATACATTCGTATTTTAAAATCATAATATATTGGGATTATAACGTTTGTGACCCCAAATATAATGGGACTTGTAGGCAAATGTGCCTAAAACAATAATGCCATTTTACAAACCCAAATGATACAACAGAATCAAAACATTTAATTATTATGTTAATATTGTTTCGAAGCTAACTCAAAAGGACACTATTCTAAATATATTTCTATCGACTTAAATGATACATAGTAATACCTCCAGATGTCCACATGGGAGCAGTAATGATTAAAGTATCGTTATCGTTAGGTCTCGTGTTGCGCGTTAGTCATTCAATTGCGCAGGCGATGGCTCAGGCGAACCAAAATCCTGCATCCATGTGGATTACGCCAATCGAAGAAAAATAAATTAATTGAATAAACATACAAATTGGCCCCATTCAATTTAAATATTCGTCCGTTAAATCAATTACATTTTTACACATAGAAAGGTATACCTTTTGAAAAAACGCCCATGACAAAATGTAAAACATCTTCTTTCCATTTTTTATTTTCAATAAACCCACAATAATTGCACATTGATCTGAAAAGTAACCAGACTGCTAACACAACGTATATGTATATCATTCATTTCCTGGAATCCAGAAAGGCTAAAACACTGAAATTAGAAAACGTTCTATAATTTACAATTGCCTGAAGCAGAAATTAACCCGTTTGCTTTAGTAAAAAAAATGATTACTTAGTTTTTCTTAATGTAATCGTCATGTAGAAACATAATACAACAACGATACATCCGATACACAATAACTGCAGAAACATACAAGTACAAATAATAGAACTAAAAAAGTAAATTATCCTTTTTTGTTTCACAACTTTAATGACGTGCAAGAAACATAATCCTGGAGTAATGACTCACGTTGAGGGGTGTCTCCTTATTGCGCAGCACTTTTTTAAAATTAGAACCTCCGCCCACCCTCGCCTCTTTTCAACACAGCTGGCACTCATCGAATCTCTATCATACGATGTTGGCGGTTTAGGTATATGCTAATAAGGTAGTTCAGTAGTAACTATTTTTGAATATGAATGGACCAGTAATAAATCATTTATAATTGTAAATAAATTAGAGTGCCAACTAACACTGTAGGGCCGTTGTGAATATCAGACCTACAGGCCGACATTCATAAATCTGTTTCCTGAAGATTAAAACACCCCCCTTTCAGCTTTAATCTCGTCAAGGATCAGTGTCATACGTCCCTCATCAGACACTGTTGAGATCATAGTAATCTCCTGACAAGACTGACTATCTAGATCATAGTTATTAATCACCAGACAATACATTATTTTATTGTTTATTCTTAGAATCCAATTAAAAAACACTCTTTCTAATCGAATGTACTGTGACACCCATGACATTATAAGCCAAGAAGAAGACGATGTAATCAAAAGCAACATGTGCTTTTTATGTACTGTATGAGTGTCCCTGCAAATCAAACCGACTTTCCTGGAATGCAATAGCAATGCTCTATCTGCAGTTGTACATCACTATTTGTAAGCCTGCTACAGGTTACTGTGTTCTAAAAACTGGACTATTACTTTATTTATATACTATTCACTATAGTGTTGTTCGTTTATTAATATGCCAAAACACTAAAATGAACTATAATTATTTTATTTGCTATGAGATGCTTTATGTGCTTTGCAGTTATTGTGCATAGGGATGAGATTACTTAAAAGTCACGAGAAGAGTGCTAACTGGTCAATATACCAAAGATCAGGGCGTGGAGTGCAGGGACACAACCACTGGCCGTGGATTATTTGGCACGTACAGTTTAAGACTTTCTAAATGTTTGAGTTAAATTACAAAACGCCTGGTTGGAAACATGAATGCTGATTGGATGAAGCCGTCGTATATGACCCCGTACACCATACGTTGCGTTTGGCCTGAGTACGTATAATGAACATACACAACATCCATTCGTGTGTGATTGCTCAACAGTCGTATGCGTTACTACTTTACTACAAATGGGAATACTAAAGTGTTCTACAGTAACTACTGAAAATGGCATTATACCTTACAGTGTAGTTAATGTAAAATCTTATGTAGGAAGGACAGCTACCTACACACCTACACTCAATGGTAACACACTTTCACCCCAACACGGGTCTATTATTAAATAAATAAAAACAGTAGAATTGTACGAAAGGCGTTACCTGTATTGCCAAATAATGTATTGTTTTCGCAACACATTAATAGTTCTAGTGTTCTATGCGTAAAGACGCACCACCGTTTATTGGCACGTACTGGAGAATCTCTCCTGGGGTGGTCTGCGTTTGCTTGTGTTCAGCCGGCTATTTGAGGTTAACAATCCTTGTATATTAAAGACGAATGACCAGTTTGTATGCCTGTGCAAGAGTTCAATGCCTTCAACACTGCCTTCAACAGTCTTCAACCGAAAAGCCCACAATACGAACTAATAAACATGTTCTAAGCAGGGAGAGTTTTTTTCTCTTTGGTGGTCACGTAAGACAGCCTAATTGGAAGCTGTGTTGTGGGGGATCCTTGCACCCGGGCACAGCTCGCTGAAAATAATGAGAGTGGACTACTGGAAGCGCTTAATCCGCCTAGATTTAGCAAGTATGGATTTACCCGAAACAAGTATTCCCCAGTACAATTTAATGCAAAACAAATGACAGTATTGTCGTGGATAACAGTTGTAAATTGAGACAGCACTACAACCAAAGCCATATCTAGTCATTTAGAGATACATATAGGCTAATTCAGGTGGTGTACAGTTGCGCGCTCGGTATCATTTTAACTATTTGTTTTAAATAGGCTACGTCTACTTCTCAATAAATGTTTGGCATAATATAATGATGAATGTTAATTCTACTTTAAATAAATGTAAATAAAATCATAATGATCAAAGATCTAACTAAATACACAGGCGAATTTACTTCTACAAACAGGAATAGGCCTATGGAAAAAGTAAACAAGCCTTCACAAATAAGCTAAATTAATGTTTTGCTTATTTTCTCCCACAATGGTTTATAGTGCGAGTGGTGCCATCGTGATGCCCCACCCAACCTCCGTTTACCCCCGCCGCGCAACGAAACCCAAATTGATTGAGTTATTGGCTGTAAGGCTCGCTTCCGGCTCCACTTTGGGTCATTTCCGGTTTCAGGCTCCGCTCTCAGCAGAGCTACAATATGGGTCTTTTCCGAAATTTATATTTTTTTCTGTTACGGAATTTTCGGTTTCGGAATGCCAACGCAATGGTACACATGTAAATTATTTTTGCTAATTCACTGATTATCCTATGAGCAATTCCAAGGGAATTGCAGCACTAGGACAGAAAATAGCTCAGACAATTAGAACCAAATATGTTTTTTTGATAATATAGTTTTAAATAATTAATAATTTTTCATTTTAAATTCAACTGGCTGCAGTAAAATGCTGTAGCATATTATTTGGGTATCGATTAGGGGCCTTTCTGTGGGGTTTGCATGTGTTTCCCATGTTCAAATGGGTTTCCTCCATAAAGCCCCCATAAAAACACGCAGAACGCTCTCTTGTGCTGTCCCTGACCACCACTTGACAAAAACCTGTAACTGTTCCCCGAGCGCCGATAGAAGAGGAGGCTCCTCACTCTGCTGGTTGTCCCCGGAGGAAGTACAGCCCAGATGGGATTAGCGCTGAGACTCGATTTCCCAGTTGCACAATCCCTGTGTGTTTGTGTTCACCGCTCCATGTGCTTCTATGTGTTAATTGTGTCGCTTAAACACACCTAAAGAGTTCAAAGGGAAAATATGAATGTCAAAGAATTTTTTTGTCAAAGAAAGGAACAGAGGCTTAAGTTCCAATTGTTCCATCAAAGAGCTCTATGTTTTTCTATTAATTGATTTCGCTAGGCTTATGGGCGGAGTTTATATCCTATTTTGACGGAATAAATCAATAGCATATGTAAATAAGATACTGTTAGTCTACTAGTATTATTAAATCCATGTAAAGTATTTTGCTGCACTGGCATAGATACCCATGTTATGTGAAACATAGACAAAATAAAAAAATATACATGGCTCAAAAAAAATGAAGGGAACAGTTAAATCCCACATTGGGCCTTCGATGAACGAAATATATTAAAGATCTAAATATTTTCTGTACATTGTGTAATTCATTGAGAACAAAATGATGTAACAATGATCAATGGAAACCAAAATTGCCAACCGATTGAGGGCTGGATTCAAACTCACACCGAAAATCAAAGTAAACTATTGAAATCACAGGCGGTTCCAACTTGCATGAATTTCACCACAGCAACTCATAATGTCACTCAGTGGTGTGTATGACCCCCACGTCTGTATGACCGGACAATGTCTGGGCATTCTCCTGATGAGATGACGGATGGTGTCCTGGGGGATCTCCTCCCAGACCTGGACCAGGGCATCATTGAGCTCCTGGACAGTCTGTGGCACTACTTGGTGGCATTGGATGCACTGATACATAATGTCCCAGAGGTTCTCAATTGGATTTAGGTCTGAGGAACATGAGGGCCAGTCAATGGCATCAATGCCTTCATCATCCAGGAACTGCCTACACACTCGGGCTACATGAGGTCGGGCTTTGTCCTGCACCAGAAGGAATTCAGTGACCACTGCACCAGTGTGCGGTTTGACAATGGGTCTGAGGATTTCATCACGGTACCGTTGGCTAGCACATGGAGGTCTGTGCAAACCTCCAAGGATATGCCTCCCCAGACAATCACTGACCCAGTGCAAAACCAGTCATGCTGGATGATGCAGGCACATGTGCTCAATGTGAACCTGCTCTCATCTGTGAAGAGAATGGGGCACCAATGGTGAACCTGCCAATTCTGGTGTTCTCTGGCGAAGGCCAGTCGAGCGACACGGTGCAGGGCTGTGAGCACAAGTCACTGTAGCGGACGTTGGGCCCCCCTGTCACCCTCATGGAGTCTGTTTCGTCAGAAACATGCACACTAATAGCCCGCTGGAGGTAATTTTGTAGGGCTCTGGCTTTGCTCCTCCTGATCCTCCTCACACAAAGGAGCAGAGACTGGCCCTGCTGCTGGGTTGATGCACTTCTACAGCCCGGTCCAGTTCTCCTCGTGTAACGGCCCTTCCTTCAAAGGCACATATGGATGGGCAATCCTGGACTGCCTGTGCAACCTGAATGGGCTGCAGGTACAATCCTGTGCTGCCAGTAGTGACAAGGACACTAGAAAATGCAAAACTAGAGAAGAATCAGCCAGGAAGGAGAGAGCAATTGTCTGTGTCCATAACCTGCAAAATTATTCCCTTTTTTGGGGTTGTCTTACTTTTGCCTCTCCAGTCCCCCTGTTGTCACTTTCATTGGGACAAAAACAGTTGACATTGATTCACAATTGCTTATGCTTCCTAGCCTGACAGACTGTCCCTGAAGTTTAATTGACTTGTTGTTGATACTGTGATGATTAGGTGTTCCATACATTCTTTGAACAGGGTTTGTTTCAGAAGTGACCCACAGTGGAGCTCGACGGAGCACGGAGCCTGCAACCAGAAGCCAAGCACAGTGGAGCTCGACTGGGCACGGACCCTGCAACCAGAAGCCAAGCACAGTGGAGCTCAACTGGGCACGGAGCCTACAACCAGAAGCCACCCACAGTGGAGCTCGACTGGGCACGGACCCTACAACCAGAAGCCACCCACAGTGGAGCTCGACTGGGCATGGAGACTCCAACCAGAAGCCACCCATAGTGGAGCCCTGCAGGAAGGTTCTCTTGGAATACTTACATATTTGGATTAAAACAGATACGTTTGTGGTCCCAAATGTAATGGGACTAGTAGGCAAAAGTCTCCAAAACAATAATGTTACTGTACAAACCCAAATGAAAAAACAGAATAATAAAATGACATTCTTATTTTAACATGGTTTCATAGCAAAATCAATAGGATATTATTATTTCTAAATCTACTGATATACAGGTGCTGGTCATATAATTAGAATAACATCAAAACGTTTATTTATTTCAGTAATTCCATTCAAAAAGTGAAACCTGCATAATGTATACAATCATTCCACACAGACTGATATATTTCAAGTCTTCATTGCTTTTAATTTTGATGATTATAACTGACAACTAATGAAAACCCCAAAATCAGTATCTGATTGAAAGCCTCTGATATTTGATCAAGAAGAAGATGGATGGTCACAAGCCATCAAACAAAGCCGAGCTACTTACATTTTTGTGCCAGGAGTGGCATAAATTTACTCAACAGCAATGTGACAGACTGGTGGAGAACATGCCAAGACACATGAAAGCTGTGATAAAAAATCTGGGTTAATCCACCAAATATTGATTTCTGAAAACTCTTCCCAAGTTAAAACATTAGTATTTTGTTTTTGAAAAATTCTCTGCATTATTTGAGATCTGAAAACAGTGAATTTGTTGGGTTATTTTGAGCTGAGATTTTGCAGTGGTCAGGGACGCAGACAAGAATCCCAGGACCCGGGACATAATTTTACATTTAGAAACCCAAACCACAGGCCAACCCCCCCCCCCCCCCCCCCCCCCCCCCCCCCCCCCCCCCCCCCCCCCCCCCCCCCCCGCCCCCCCCCCCCCCCCCCCCCCCCCCCCCCCGCCCCCCCCC
>JACXGJ010008290.1:0-27700 GCA_016801105.1 Esox niger | reverse complement strand
GGGGGGGGGGGGGGGGGGGGGGGGGTGTGTGTGCACGTGTCAGTATGTCACTCACTAGTTACTGAGGAGAGATGCTGTGTAGACCTGTTGCACCAGAGAGTTGTTGTTGCAGCCCACCCCTCCACACACAGAATTCTGCCCCTCCAGACTCAGGTAGTCATGGCCATCCTCCACCACGAAGTAGACTGGAGGACCCGTGTGGAGATACTCACTCAGGTTCTTAAAGTACTGCAGCACATACGAGTCCTATTGGACAGAGCAATCAAACAGGTGATCTAATGCAACCAAGAGATCAGACATGAACAGACCACCTGGTGCAACCCATTTGGACAATCGTTTATTTTATTCAGGTGTATTATATTCATATCCCCTGCAACTTTCCCCTACAGTCCACAGTTTAAAGGAGAAAGTGCTGCACTATGATTTCTGTAAGTATACCTGGTGAAATTAGAGTAAATAAACAACTCTAAGGGGGGGGCCTCTAAAATATGTTTAGTCATTTGAATTCTTCCTGGTTTTGGACCCAATTACAAAGATACAATACACAGAAGAAACTACATTGTATATTGGTGGCCTGAGTGAGTAACAGGACCAATTAATGTTAACTATATTTCATTCAGATGCTCTAAATTCCAGGCTACTGGCTTACTAGGAACGTACAGGTTTTTCAGTCTAGTCAACTGCCATTTCATTCAAACAACAATTTAAGTTCTTACTCATGATGTATATATTCTGCAATGTTAGCCTACTGAGCAGTTATGGGAAGGTTTTGAGCTATAGCATAGGAGTGGACAGACTGTAGTACTACTGTATTGGTAACTGCTACATTGGTCTGTGTGTAAAGCGCCTACCCAAAGACAATACGCTAAACAGAGGGGGGTAACGTACATGTTGATTAGTCAGTAGTTGGAAACTAGCTGGGAACTTGTCTTATCCTTTAGGTGTTCACAAGATTTTGCAGTGAAATACATGAAAACTGGATGTATTTTAGAATTACAAAAGCCATTCACAAGTTAGCTGTGAGCTACCAAAGCTCACAATTGACCCATTGCAAAACCGTGTATCAGAACAGCTACGCCAGATATACTTACATCAGGCATTGAAAGCTGCTGGTCCAGTCCAATCTGTACTTTATTGGTGACAGCAATACTGAAAGACAAAATTGCCACGAACACTGCCACCTACCCAAAAAAGATATTAAAGATATTGAATAGAATTATATAATTTATGATCACATTGGGGTTTGAATATATGCTCTAACATTTTACATTCAAATCAGAAGACTCTGTACTAACCACAATGGGTCTGACCCACTCCTTTAGGAGGAAAGGGGCATAGATCTTCTTAAAAAAGCAGAAAAGGATGCCATCAGTCCGTTCTTCCTGGCCTTCTGGCAGTTTCGCACAGCACAAAATGTCCAGCCGATTTCCCTGGGAACACAGGTTCAGTTTGTTAACCTGGCTCACGCTGCTATTCAGAGCAACCTTCGTACATTTTTTTAAATCCCAAATAAAAAAGAATTGTTGTTAGGCAAGAGAATGGATGAGCCAATTGGAAGCATGGGATGATCAAGGGCAAATCATGAAATGAAGGCCAGACAAAACAGTTGTTCCAGGACACTGGCTAGCACTCCTAACTTGATTTGCCATGGAATATGCATTGACTTTCTGAAAGAAGGCACCACACACAAGACAATGTCCTTTTCAAGGTCCTGGGGTTTCATATTTAGACCAGAAAATGAAGTGCCCCTACTGAGTCTCTTACAGTACTTATAACCAGCATCTAAAACATACAGCCACTTGTGACAAGAAACTTATAGATCCTCTGTAGCAAGCCAACCATACCCTAAAGCTGAATATCACCAGCTCTAGCACAGGAGAAGCAAACAGGGTGCGTGCATTAGTTCATTTAATCCCCAGTCCTCACCTCCTGCCTCCTGGCATCCAAGCCAAGCAGGCTGATGAAGCAGCTGATCTGCAGTAGGAAGTCAATCAGCACAGCCAACCCTGCAAACAACGAGAAGGTCCGAACAGCTGGCATTGTGGACAGGGCCCCTGGAGGGAAAACAAACATGAAGTCAACACACACTCAAACAAAAACTTAAGGGAATAACGGAAACACTTGGTAGACGCAGTCATTTATTCAGTGTTCAGAAATACCAGTTGGCCACATTATACAATACGCTTCAACTGTAGTAAAACAGCCTCATGTCAACGCTAGTGTTTGTCAGTGTATTCTCATACCCAGGAAGAAAGCCACCGTCTCAGAGAAGGAGGAGAGGAACATGCTAGGAGCCACATCTCCCAGGATACGGCCTATCTGCTGATGTAGCTCCTCCTGAGGCATCCGCTCATCCCTCTGTAGAACAGAACACACCCAAGCAAGATTACAGCAGGACTGAACACCGGTGCCCAGATGTACGAGCAACACGTGAAAAACGGAATATAAAAATACATCCGCTGTGATCCATATCACTTTAAGGCTGAAAAGAAATCTCCTGTGTCTAAAAAGGCCAACCTGGTATGTTTGCACAATGATGAAGATGTTGTCCACGCCCACAGCCAGCACCAGGAAAGGTATGACCTCGATGACAATAAGGGTGAGCGGTACACCGGCGTAGCTGAAGATTCCAAGAGAACAGGCCACAGAGCTCAGCACGATCAGTATGCCAGCTATGCCCAGAGAGATCTTAGAGTCCACCTGAGTAGGAACAAAGACCGGGGGATGGTCAATTATTAGTTGTGTTCTTCAATCTAATATCTTGGTTATTAATACCAAAGCACTTTCTCTACACTCGTCTTCTTTGGGCCTCCATGCGGTCTTTGTAATCATATTTATTTACATAAGTTATATATTAAACAAGTACCATAATTAAATGAAACATCCAATTCAAAAACAGATATATACAGTTGTGCTCCTTAGTTTCTATTTCCCGGTGGAGAAAGTGAAATTTTGGCATTGATTTAGAAATTATGCAGAAAAATATATATTTAAGGACAGCGATAATATGAAGCCATTTATTACTAGTTGTTTGGCACCTTTTTAAATTATAATGGTAACAAATCTCCAAAATGGTCTTGCTCAAAAGTTTACATACCCTTGAATGTTTGGCCTTGTTACAGACACACAAGGTGACACATACAGGTGAGAATGGTAATGAAAGGTGAATTTCCCCACACCTGTGGCTTTTTAAATTGCAATTAGTGTCAGAGTATAAATAGTCAATGAGTTCGTTAGCGCTCATGTGGAAACACTGAACAGGCTAGAAACTGAGCCACTGGGAGCAGAAAAGAACTGTCAAAAGACCTGCGTAACAAACAAGGTAATGGAACTTTATAAAGATAAAAAAAGGATATAAATAGATATCCAAAGCCTTGCAAATGCCAATCAGTACTGTTCAATCAGTTATTAAGAAGTGGAAAATTCAGTGATCTCTTGATACAAAGCCAAGGTCAGGTAGACCAAGAAAGATTTCAGACAAAACGGCCTGAGAAAAAAAACGGTGTTGTTGTTTTAAGGAGCACAGTATGACAATACTTTAAAAACATTGCTGCATGTTAGAGTTGCCAGAAAGAAGCCTTTACTGCACCAATGCCACAAAAAGCCCAGTTACAATATGGCTGACAACACCTTGACACACCTCACAGCTTCTGGCACACTAATTTAGAGTGACATGACCTAAATAGAGCTTTATGGTCACAATCATAAGCGCTATGCTTGGAGGGGTTAACAAGGCCTATAGTGAACAGAACCACTGTGAAGCATGGTGGTGGCTTACTGATGTTTTAGGGGGTCTGTGAGCTCTAAAGACACAGGGGAATCTTGTGAGAATGTATGGCAAGATAAATGCAACATGTTATTAGAAAATACAGTCAGATAATATGCATTCTTCTGCACGAAAGCTGCGCATGGGACCATCTTGGACATTCCAGCATGACAATGACCCTAAGCACAATGCAAAGTTGACCCAACAGGGGTTATAGCAGAAAAAGGTGGAGGATCTGGAGTGGCCATCACAGTCACCTGACAGGGGTCAATTCATTTTTATCTTTGTTGTCATGTTTTGTTTTATGATTGTGCCATTCTGTTATGACCAACAGATGAATGTGAATCCCATTTGAAAAAAATCATTTGCCTGCTCACTAATTTTCGTACATATATTGCCAATTCTTCCAAGGGTACGCAAGCTTTTGAGCACAACTGTATTATAATTTATTTATTTGAGTCTCCATTTGCCCTTAACGTCTGACTAAGAAACATTTATTGATGGGGCTGACTAAGAAAACATTCTGAAGAAAACATGCCATTCAAGAAGCTGTGGATACAAGACAATACCAGGGAGCTGTAGACAAACATGCTACAGAATAAAAATCAGCTAATATCTGAAGTTAGTTACTAACCAGAACTCTTCTGCAACTATGGATATGTCCCAACGCCAGGGAGATGTAGACAAACATTATGGCGTAGCTGACCACCACGGTGCTGATGTCACTTTCACTCTCACGGTTGATCTCATCCTCAATGCTCCTCTCAGAGTTGAAGGCGATGGTCAAGTTGGGGTTGCTGTAGTTCTTCAGGAAACCAATGAATCTGGGTGGAGACCCAGAGTACTGAGCAATGTACCTCCATCACTGAAGCATAGCTAACAAAGGTTATTCCATGTCTAGAAACTAGCCTCTGAAGGTTACTAATAAACACTCACTCTTTCTCCCAGGCTTGAGCTTTCCCCAGCTTGGCAGTGTCATTATGAAAGTTGTTGACAGGGAATGTGATCACTAGAGCTGTTGCATTGTTGTAGTTGGTGCCTGCAACGGGAAAAATGCAAACAGAGTGTTGGCTATACACCAATAAATCAGAGTATGCTAATTACACTTGATTCTAGCAAAGACCAAATAGCTAACTAATGAATGTTATATTGCTCACTATCTAGCCTAATGCATACAAATGTATGCTATGGATGCATCCCCACCTACCATCATAGCCTCCCAGGACCAGCCAGGGGAAGATTGGGCCTCCAAAGGTGCCCAGGCAGGGATCATGGAGTGCGCTAGTGTCATTGAGGGATGCTGGAGCACTGCTCAGAGGACAGACAGAAAGCTAAGGTGAAACACACAAATAAACTACTGTTTTTTACCATTTACAGTTTCTAATACATAACTGGCTGAAAAGGCAAGACATCTTTAAATTGGCAATATCAGAACCAACAATGTAATGCCAGTGAATTCACAGCTGAACACAAACAGATGTGCCTGGTAGAACCTGGTGAACTTCACCCCAGAGTCCACTTACTTGACACAGTACAGGAAGTGTGTGTGGTAGTCTGCCCAGACATAGAACTCATCTCCAACAGTACGGTCCAGCTGTTCATGGCTGTTCTGGAAGTAGTTGAGAACACTAAGGATGGTACAGTTGTCATTGTAGGGGGCCAGGGGGGATAGGCAGATGTCCTTCAGGGTCACCGTCTCATTCCTGTATGATGCCACAATGTTTTCTATGTCCGTTTGGAGATCCAACACCTAAGAGATATTATACTGTCAAACTGAGAACAAACAAATAACAAAGCTGGTACCAAACAGATCACCTTGAGGAAAACATTCCTAACTGATCTACCAGAGCGGATGCATTCTTGACTCTTAAGAACTTGAACCAAATGTCTAGGAGCAGCGATTAAACAAATGCAACAATAGCTAGAAACTTAATATATCTAATGTACAGTTGGATACAGAAATACTTGGACACTGATCATTTTGGCTCTGTACACAACCACAATAGATTTGAAATGGGGTTGAACAAAAATATTGTATGAATGGTTAAGGAATTGCACCCATTTTCATACAAAGACCCTTTATTTCAGGGACTCTGATCTAAATGGAAAAATTAACACAATAAAAACAATGTTCATTCTTAATACTTGAAGTCTGGAATGCATGGACATCACCAAATGCTGGGCTTCCTCCTTTGTGATACTTTGTCAGGCCTTTACTGCAGTGGTCTTCAGTTGTTCAGTTTCTGATATAAGTAGTGTTCAGCAAGTGAAATGCATGCTCGATCAGGTTGAGATCCAGTGATTGACATGGCCATTGCAGTATATTCCCCTTCTTTGCCTTAGATGGGTCCATGTCCATCGGTAACTAGATGGGTCCCTGTCAATCGGTAAAGCAAAGTGCCGTCCAAACAACTTCACTGAATTTGTCTGACTCTGAGCAGACAATATATCCCTGTACACTTCATAATTCATCTGGCTGTTTCTGTCTTATCATCAATAAACAGAAGTGACCCAGTGCCATTGGAAGTCATGCATGCCCATGCCATCACTCTGCCATGTTGTACAGATGTAGCACGCCTCGGATCATGAGCCATTCCAAGCCGCCATACTTCTTTATTCCGATCTTTCTGGTACAGGTTGATCTTAGTTATTTTGTCTGCCCAAACACTGTTCCAGATCTGTTTTTTGCCATAAATGTTTTTATAAAAGTCGAATTCTGCCTTTCAATTCATGAAGCTTATGAACGGTTTGCACCTTGTGATGAACCTTCTGTATTTGTTTTTCATGAAGGCTTCTTTTTATGGTAGACTTGAAAAATGATAAGCCAACCTCCGGGAGTGTTCTTCACAAGATTGGATATTATGAAGGGGTTTGTCTTTACCATCTGAAGGACCCTACGATCATCCAACACTGTTGTCTTCTGTGGACATCTTTTTGTGTAGCAGAGCTCAGAAGTACGTTCTTTTTCTCTCAGAATGTACCGAACTGTTGATTTGACCACTCCCAATGTTCCTGCCATCTCTCTGATGGATTTTTCTTCTTTTGCAGCCTGAGGATGGCCTGTTTCACTTGCACTGAGAGCTCCTTTGACAGCATGTTGGGGGATCACAGCAACAGCTTCCAAATGCAAATGCCACACCTTGAATCAACACCGGACCTTTTACCTGCTTGAATGAAGAAATAACAAAGGAACTGCCCACACCAATTGTGGTTGGAGTCAATTGTCCAATTACTTTCGGTCATTTGAAAAAGAGGGGCCTACATATTTAAGAGCTAAACCCTTCCTCCAATTTGGATGTGAATACCCTTATTAAAGCTGAGAGACTGCACTTCAAGCCCATATTCATTATTTAACTGTAACTTGAATATATTTTGGTAAACAGGCAAAATAACAAAACCAGACTTAACTGTAAATGAAACTGTCACCCCACAACCCAGTTACACACCTGATGAAGGAGGTCTTTGTCCAGGGGGGCCCCAAAGGGCACATCCGCGCCTACGGGATACGGGGAGTACGTGGACTCCGACTTCAGGGGGGTGGTGATAATAAGCTGCTCTGACCTGAAGAAGGGTCCAAAGTGGCTGTCAAAGTAATCCTTCTCCTGCCTTGCCTGGCTGCTGGGAGACGACCACAGCTCCACAGGGTCCGTGGTGATCCTCATGTAGGCCAGGCCCCAAGAGCAGCACACCACTACGACAAGGCTGCCCAGTATAACAAAGAGTGGCTGCTGCACGCAGAAAGAACCCCATACGGTGAAGATGGAGCGCAGCATGCTCTCAAAACGCTCACCCAGCATCTCACCACATGATGCATCCACTGTGGCAGGGAGGAGGAAGAGGGAACGCTCAGGTAGAATTGGGACATTCCACAAGGTCAAACCAAGCAATAGGAATGTGAGTACAAAAACGTTTCTAAATAAAATAGCATTCACCAATTTTTACACTGGCCACTGCCATCAGAGGCCTTACAGAAACATATTTGATCTGAGATCACGTGGCACTTTAATTTCATACAGACCACTACCTGACATTACAGAAGAAATTGTTCTGAACCACAGATCAAGTGAGCCATAGCAAAGTTGTAACTACTTAGTCAAGACTTTTCAACATATTATTTGTAGAAAGAAAAAAGTAAAACAAATTCTTAGACTTTGTGTAGACCAGAGAGAGAAAATGCATGCAGATGTCCATAATGCTGGAATAGCCCTACTGCATGTAATAATTTGTTAAGTACTTTTATTTACCACCATACCTTGGTCAATTGTGTCTTTGTTCAAATTGTGAGGGTTATTGCTGTCTAATATTGGACCATATTCCGACTCAATCGTCCTTTTCCTGGAGAAGAAAAGAGCAAACAACACCATTAAGCACATCTGAGAAAAGACTTCAAACAGCCTTCATATGATTCGACCCTCACCTGTAACACCAAGCTCCGATTACAGCTCCAATGAAGATCAGGAGGAAGACCATATAGGAGATCCACATGATGACCACCATGGCGTCGATGCCAAGGATGGTCCATGGTGGCGTCAGGGGTGGAGGGACAGGCTGGGGGCCGCAGGCTGGGCTGCAGTCCTGGCAGGAGCACGGCCCAGAGCCATCCTCAAGACCCTCAGTACAGTTGTAGGTCTTGTTGTTCATGGGCGTCATGCCAGACACAGGCACGTCTAGAAGGGTAGTCCCAGGATGTGGCATTACAGAATGGAAAGAGGAAGTCATTGAGCTGCCATTATGTTGTTATCAGCTGACACCAATGTTATCTTTTAGTGAAATAAGTACAAATGGGACACAAGCAGAAAAACCAACACAAAGTGCCTTAGTAAGGTGTTCGGCCTTGACGAACTGCCAGAAAAGCTTCAATGCAACTTGGCACAGATTGAGTTTCTTGAACTCTGCTAAAGGGATGGAACTTAATTCTTCCGAAAAATATTCCCTCATTTGGTGTTTTGAGGATGATGGTGTAGAGCACTGTCTAATACGTCAGGCCAAAATATCCAACAGCAATCTCAACTGGGTGGAGACCTGGTGACTGAGAAGGCCACAGCATATGATTCAATCATTTGCATACTCATGAAACCATTGTGCCCTGCAGATGGGGCCGTTGTCATCATGGAAGAGACCACTCCCACCCGGATAGAAATTAAACCTGCTATAATATCCCTTTCTGTGTAATCCTCAACTGTTCTTGCTGACACAGTGTGATCACATCCTGTATTGACCTTCTCAATCACCTAGGAAAGAGTTGCACCATTGCTTTTACTTGGATATTGCGGTAATGCACAAGCATCATGGCTATCGAATGTTTGCTTCCAACCTCTATGTTCCCTTGTAAATACAGATACCCTTTGCCGGTAAGTAGGATATCTTTTGCATTGTACATCTTACCTGAGAAAATAGGAATGATGGGAAAGGGACTCTGTCCATTGCTGGTGTCAAACATGTACTCAATCCAGTTGGTGGCATTGCAGTCATTGGCTTCCTTGCCGCAGAGCAGTGACAGGGCCTTCACATTACTGGAGGGGGCCTGGACATCTTGACAAGCATTGTACATAGCTGCCAGGAGATAGGATGTGTTAAATTACACACCAAACTGTGGTTTGTTTTGTTACCAGACAACATGCCCTGCCCTCTCACCATTAGCAAAGGTCTGTCCTATGTAGTACTGCACTTCCACCACGTTGGTTGCGTTTTGAGCGGTATCATTAGTAAATTTGGTGCCGTTCATGAAGACACTCTGGTTAGGGCTGCAGGTGAGCTCACAGAACAAGTTCATCAGGTTGAAGAAACAGGCTGGGCACCTACAGAACAGAGACAGGATGATACACATGAATAGGATTCAAATTACAACACGTCAATAAAGCTTCCTTACTGCAAAGGCATCAAGCCAAACATCGTACCGAGAGAGAAACTGTAGAGGCAATTGAAGGCTCCCTTTAAGAGTCTGGAGCTGCTGGACATCACAGCAGACACTCCGGTCCCCATAATCAAAACCTGGACAAAGCTCCTAGACAGAAAACAAAATATTTCATCCGTTACATGGTCCTCAACAGGTTGTCCCAGGAGACCAATGCCTTCATAGCATATTCTAAATATATTCGTTGTTTTTATTTAGGAATTTGTTCAAACAATTTTACAACCTGTTCTGACAATGTAGCTATCAAATTCTTTAGTCAAAGCCTTTCATTATCATGGCAATCCCCAACAGATAATTGGCAAACCCTAAAACACAGTGATTAGTAGAAACACCACCAATGTAAAATTCCTATCTTGTTATTTTAGAATACAAACACGCTTTAATAAAACCGAATTGCACCAATTTTGGACTATACACTGCCAGTCAAAAGTTTGGACCCCTCTCCTTCAAGAGTTTTTATATTTCCACATTGTAGAATAATAGTGAAGACATCAAAACTATGAAATAACACATGGAATCATGCAGTAAACATTAAACTACATATATATTTTAGATTCTTCAACCCTTCGGTTTGATGACAGCTTTGCGTATTCTTGGCATTCTCTCAACCAGCTTCATGAGGAAGGATTTTCACGAGGAAAATCTCCCAGACTTCACAGTGGGAACCACACATGTAGAGGTCATATGTTCACCCACTCAGCGTCGCACAAAAACACGGTGGTTGGAAACAAGAATCTAAAATTTTGACTCATCAGACCAAAGGACAGATTTCCACCGGTCTAATGTCCATTTCTCATGTTTCTTGGCCCAAGCACGTCTCTTCCTATTGGTGTCCTTCAGCAGTGGTTTATTTGCAGCAGTTCAAGCATTAAGGACTGATTCGCACACACTTCTCAGAACAGCTGATGTTGAGATGCGTCTACTTGTAACAGTGATTGCGTCTAACTCTGTAAACAATTCACTAGGGTTGCAATCTGAAGTACGGTTAATTGCCGTTTTCAGAGGCTGGTACCTAATGAACTTATCCTCTGCAGAATGGGTATCTGGGTCTATTCTGTGGTGGTCCACATGAGAGTTTCATTATAGCACTTCATGTTTTTTGTGAGTGAACTTTAAGAAACTTTTAAAGGCCTTGAAATGTTCCGGATGTCTTGAAGTAATGATGGAATGTAATTTCTCTTCGCTGCTTATTTGAACTGTTCTTTACATTACATGGACTACTACAGTACAAACATACTGTATACCAATCCTAACTTGTCACAGCACATCTGACATCTGGCTGAAAAGCATTAGGTAAATAAATTACAAAGAAATAACTTAAGGCACACCTATTAATTGAACTGCATTTCATATTACTAACTCATGAAGCTAGTTGAGAGAATGTAAACTTTGTGCAAAGCTTTAATCAAGGCAAAGGATGGCAACATTAAAGAATATACAATTGGAATGCATTTTTATCCGTTTTTTGGTTACTACATGATTCAGTGTGTGTCATTTAATAGTTTTGATGTCTTCACTATTATTCAACAATCTTGAAAAGAGTAAAAAAATTCAGAAATACCCTTGCTGGTGTGTCCATACCTTGAACTAGTACTGTGGTTTGTATCATTTTAAAAATAGCACAAAATAGTTTGAGCTAGTTTACTGTAATTGCACTCTGCTTACTCTGGGTTAGCACATTTAAATATAACCACTTCAAAGTCAGCTTCCATGGTGAACCTTACCACAAGCAGCTCACGGCCCTCTGTTGGGAGTGGGATGGGTGGTCCGGTATAGTTGCAGTTGTACTTCTTTCCTTTGACCTTCTCTGACTCCCCACACTCACCGTACCACACACAATGCTGGGCTTGTACCTAACAGGGCCAAACAAACAATCTTAACATTTGTCAAAAAACATTTAAAAAAGGCAAGGACCACAGGTTAAAACTGAATGCAAATCTGAGCAATATTTCTAGGCTTGAATTTCAATCGAAAGTGAACTAGACTCAGGTTGAGGTTGGTGACCACAATTTTTTTGTGCCATTTTCACTTCAATGTTTTAAAGGGAACAGATATTTAGTGAACATAAATCAACTACATCTAACTTTATCTTTGTGGTCTTGTGGCCTACACTTCCTAAATGGAAATGACATCTGGGTGCTGCAGATATCTACACCTTACTTGGGACAGTGCCCCAGATTTCCATGCATTTCAGTTCCCCACTCACAAAGTCCCCCACTCACTGGCACACCAAACTGCACACTTAAAAGTGGAATTGTTATGAGAATTTTAATTAGATATATATTTTTATTTCAGTTTTGTATTTATAATATCTATTTGTTTACTATGACTTTCACTGTTGGCAACCTTTGACACACTGTGATATTTACCACCTTGGAAATCAGTCTAATTATCACTGGAAAAAGCAACTATTTGGGAAAGGCGCAAGGATAATCAATTTATGAACATAGGCTTGCATTAAATATGCTACAAGAGATGGTTGGCGAATTCACTGATATGCCGTCCTTTTACCAGTAAGTAATGAGCATGCAGTAACTAACAACATTCCATTGATACGGTTAGTTAAATGCTAACAAAAGCAAACAAAGTAATGGCAAAGACTGTCAGACCAAGCCATGAATTGACATTTTTGGTAGGTTTGGACATTTTCAAGCAGAAGGCAACAGCAGAGGGGAGAATTCTGAGAGGCCAAATATAGAGAACTTTGCCCTGGTCTGAATTGAAAGACCTCTACATATATATTTTACGTATTCAGTCTTTTGGTTAGTAAGTTAAAAGGTGTCTTATGGAGCATTTAACAATTAAAATATATTTATAACCCTCACATGCCATTTATCATTAACAACAGTGTCTGGCAGAGTGTTAGGACTGACACGATCCCCAGTGCCATCGCTGCAAGTAAAACATAAAAGGCCGGGAGGTTTGTAGGCGTGTACTTCCTAGAAGTTGTGTGAGGTGAAGGCAAATGACAAGCTTTGTTTGGGTTCATGTAGCCTACAGAGAACATTCCAGATACAAAAATACATGGAAGCTACACAAACATTAGACAAGAGAGGGGACATTTGGCACTTGATGGCGAGAGCTAAAGTTTGTGTGAACAGTGATGCAGAGTTAGTAACAGTAGCAGAGTAGTGTTGCCTTCCCTTGTGCTCTACTGACTTCTTGTGGAAGCTTGGATGCCTGTGAGCTCAATCAAGACAAAAAGCTAGAAAGCACATTCGTTCCTACGTAAGGATTCTGGCATAGACTTCCTAGTTGAGCAGCCAACGTTATAAGAATCCGAACAGCATCAGCTGTGCTTCAGAAGAAATTTCAACATCAGAAAAAATTCAAGCAGGGCCTTAATCACAAACTGGATATCATGTAGTGTTTTTTTCCAGTATAGCAACAATCTCCAAAACCTTAAGCACTGGTAGCCTGTGTCCTAGCTGATAATACATGATTATGAATGCAGCACAAGCCAGGAAAATACAGTTAATTAAACTGCTAATGCATACAGCCACTTTGTAGACAAAATCTTAGGTAAAATGTTTTGCTTCACTGAGTGGAGCATGTGTTGCATATTTTACAATTCTCTTGTTGTGGTCATTAAAGTCTGGCTAACACCCCACTCAAAGCCCTTCAGACTCAATGGTGTTTTGATGTCATTTCTGAGTGAATATTCCAGTTACAATGTGCTCCTGGCCAGATCAGTGAGTCACACATTCCTGACAGCGCATATAGAGCTAAATCGTGTCAGCCTGGCAAATTGAAGACCCTAAAGAAGGACAAAATGTGGAAGCCAAATTTCCTTCAGATAATTTGTTTTGATAAGGACAATGACTGTCTACTGTGTATAACACCAGATGCATCAATCCATGCAATCTGGTTATTCTTACCAAGAAATATAATAACAGATGAAACCCAAATGGTACTCCTGCTACATTAAAACAGAAGTGAGATGAAATTGTGTCTGAGCTTGTGTCTGAGCTTAATACTAGCCTACAATGCACCTTTATAGGTCGGTGATGTTTCAGGTCCCAAAATAAAACCTCAACTTCTGCAAATCACATGTGGTGTGGTCTTCCTCATTCCAAATTCCATCTACTCTTTCATTGGTTAACTTCTAATGGATCATTCTTGAATTTCAGTTCAACTCCTGTTCCTCAACTTTAGCATTAACATTTAAATGAAACACCAATAGTTTTAAACCACTATGAGTGCAGCCTGTATTTTATTGAGAAAGAATAGTGCACACAAGGGGATGTGTTTGGGGGGGACATGATGACAGTGTTTTTTTATATAGACATTCTAACAAGTAGGTTACTATATTATTGTCATGATAATGGAGGTCACCAACAATCCTGTCAGTTTGTGTGGAGAGTATTCTTTTGGGTCTTCATGGCCCAGCAGGGAGACCCTGGTTGAAACGTCTGGTCTGGTCCTGGATACGGACCACCGTACCCCCTTGTGCCTTTCTGATGTTTACTTTGGTCTGATATTTCCATTTTATTAACATTCAAGGGTACTTAGCATTCTTCTGATCTATAACATCACACCAGACCTGATATCAGAGCGACCACATAGCAGAATAAGTCTCCCTTTTGACATTAATTATACCATATTCTAGTCAGGATGATATCACATTGTTTCACTTCATATTTTCTTGTGGTTCCAATTCATCTTTGATAATGAGCAACTTGGATATCTTTTGCTGATCATCAATATTGGAATCCAAAATCGAATTTTACCTAAAATGTAGGATTGATGCAACAACTACTACTAGCAGCACAATCTTGTCCTAATCCACTTAAGAAAATAATGAAGCAATTAACCTTGTCAAATACAACAGAAATGCAAGGTTAAAACCCTCAAGAGTCTTTCCGTGATGTATAGACTGAAAATACACAGCACTATGTGCCGTTTCGTGCCCTGTTGCTTTGAGTTTCATCACAAGTGATTGAAAATGGTTTGTTCCCTAATTCTAGTCACGGTCAGCAGTTTGAACAGTACCCTTATAAAGTATGAAAAACCAGAGTAAACTTACCAAATGGCTACAGACAAACTACCTAAATTTCACTCAGCAGTCATTACACAGGCTTTTAAAGAGGGATCTGTGAACGTCATTTATTTTTAGCCTGTTCTGTGACCAGGCCTTGGTTGTCTTCTTTTTTGCTTTAGTCACAGTCTGTTGACACACAGGCCTTGTGTTTCAATGTGGAGTGAAGTTCAAGGGCCCCACTATCCACCACAAACCAATAAGTCAGCTGCCTCAGGCAAGGATGGCAAGACAATTAACAGTAATGTCATTAAAATACTGGTTGAACCAAGGAAACTCTGAAGGTCAACAGAACACAATTTGAGTACTTATTATTTTCAATGCCCACTGAACTTTTGCAGTTATTTAGTGCATAGGGAATTGGACGATTGAAATTAAGACTAATTTGTTCGTTGGATTCTGTTGTAAAATGTTTGATTGTAACTGTTTAGCCTACTCCAATGGGAAAACGTTATGCAAAACAATTGTCTATGGGACAAACACAGGTAGATTCGTAGCCATTTGCTTAAGTTTGGGTTCAAAATGCTTAGCAAAAAAAGTATTAAACAGAAGCAAACAGAACATAAGTGGACCCCAACCTGCTTCGCTGTGTTTGCTTCTGATTAGACATTTGCAAATGAAACATTTTGTTTGTCAGAATGAATACAAACAGTTAAAAGTTGCAAAACGTTTTAAGCTGTTGAGTTACTATGTCCCCTCAAACGAATCAGAATCCAACGAATGAATATGCACAACTCTGATAAGATTATCTTGTGGGCGGGTACAAAGATCGCGCTTGTCAATTTTGACAATGGGCTTTTGAATTCCACCAGAGCAAATCCGATCAAAAGATGACACACGTGTTTTGGGTTGTTTGTTTTAGTGTGGATTGGATTCTTAGTAATATAGCTAATCGTTGTATTTGAGCAGGAGACCTGTACATAGTATAGAGCTACTGAAGTCCGAATAAGACCATGTCAATCTAATATTGATTTCAGGAAAAACAAAGGTTAGTTATCTAAATTGCTTATACCACACATTTACCTACAGAACTTGCTCGTTTTCAATGGCACATTGTGACACCGCGTGACAGTGACGCAAAATATTTCGTAACGCACGGACACGCTATGTACCTAGCTAAATTTGCAATTTGCCAACTTCCTAGTTCGAATATTCATGATTAAAACTAGCTCCTAAACTGATAAACGCTCACAAGACAATGTGGATTTAGGTCACCCATCTCAACGGAACTAGCCCGCTTATGCTGAGTGAAGTGCGAAGATAGATGCTAGCTAGCTAACACTAGCGTCAGAGTATGCACTATAATGTCCGTTTTACACTGAATTCACACCAGCTAACTAAACACTGACACGCCTTGCTTTGATTGTCATGTTAGCAAGCTCTCTGTACTGTAGCGGTAATTTACACTCAAGCAAGTTAGTTACTGTATTCTACTGCTAGCAACCGGTAGGTTACGCAAATAACATATTAATTGGCTAGCTAGCTACATAGCTAAACGAGTCTCCAGAAAGATACATTTGTAGCTTCACTTACCCATTTATAATGTCCCTCTGCCAAAATAATAAAAAGGAAAAAACAAAATAAATTGCTTTTTTCTGATAGCAGCCCCATCCCTTTACCGAACTCAATAATACTTCACCGACACAGACATTCCAAAACAAACTTCGGCGTTCCCTGCTTTCGCTGTAGCGCTGTTTTCATTCGACCAAACACAACGTTTTAGTTGCAGAGTATATTCAGATAGTGTTCCTATTGGACTTATTCAGACCAGTCCTTCCTCAATTCGTCAAAAAGAACGTTACAGGGAGGTACCTCACTGAATGTATCCAATAGAAACACTGGTTCAGGAAACACTTATCATCAAAACATTTGTTTGGCGGAATGAATAAACCCCAGCTAGTGTTCTTCATTGCAACTTGATTAAACAGAGAACAACCACTAGGCACTCTGCTGCCACCCGCTGCCAAAGCCCGAATTGGATTGTGCGAGCATACACCGATCAGCCATAACATTATGACCACTGACCGGTGAAGTGAATAACACCGATCATCTCGTCATCATGGCACCTGTCAGTGGTGGTATATATTAGGCAGCAAGTAAACATTCTGTCCTCAAAGTTGATGTGTTAGTAGCAGGAACAATGGGTAAGCGTAAGGAGCTGAGTGGTGGCCAAGGCTCGTTTATACATGTGGAGAATGGCGGCTGTCCCGTGTGGTCCTATTCAACAGATGAGTTACAGTAGCTCAAATTGCTGAAAAGGTTAATGCTGGTACTAATAGAAAAGGTGTCAGAACACACAGTGCATTGCAGTTTATTGCGGTATGGTGAAATAACTAACAGCTTGAAGACAGCAACATTAGATTTAGGTCTCACATGCATACATGACACCGGATAAACTTTAATATTTAGAAAATGTTCTTGGGTGACAAAAACAGGAAACAACACATTTATTTTTGTGACAAGATTGAGGAAATGCAACAGCATATTGTGCTGAAACATGTATACATGTTTAGCACTCAAGCCTAGCAATAACATAGGGCAGAATAGCAGCAGCCAATAAGATGGGGTCACACGTAGGCAAAGTACCAACAGTACACATATAAGGGGGCAGCACACTAGGGAGGGGGCTTCTGCTTGTTTTTTTTATCTTCTTTCTTCTTGATAGGGATGCATCGCTATCTGTAAAGGCTCATCAGGGTTACTCTTTTATTCTTACCATCTAGCATTAAAATAGTTAGAACTATCACCGGTTCATTGTCTTGATTCCAATGCAGTCACGTTTCCCCCATAGCGCATGGGTCTGTGTAGCCACAGACCAGTCAGGGTGCCCATGCTGACCCCTGTTCTGCCGGAAGCACTTACAATGGACAGGTGAGCATCAGAACTGGACCACAGAGCAATGGAAGTTGGTCTGGTCTGATGAATCACATTCCCTTTTACATCACATGGATGCCCGGGTGCATGTGTGTCGCTTACCTGGAAAAGAAATGGCACCAGGATGCATGCTGTGATAGAGGCAAGCCGGCAGAGGTGATGTGATGCTTTGGGTAGTAACCTTGGGTTCTACCATTCATGTAGATGTTACTCTAACATATAGCACCAACCTAAGCAATGTTGCAGACCATGTGCACCCTTTCATGGCAACGGTATTGCCTGATGGCCTTGGCCTCTGTCAGCAGGATAATGCGCCATGCCACAAAGTAAAAATGGTTCAGGGATGGTTTGAGGAACACGAGTTCAAGGACGTGACATGGCCTCCAAATTCTCCAGGTTTCAGTCCAATTGAGCATCTCTGGGATGTCCTGGACAAACAAGTGCGATCCATGGAGGGCCCACCTCACAACTTACTGGACTTAAAGGATCTGCTGCTTATGTCTTGGTGCCAGATACCACAGCACACCTTTAGATGTCTAGTGGGGACAATGCCTCAATGGGTCAGGGTTTTGGCTGCAAAAGGGGGACTTGCACAATATTAGGCATAATGTTATGGCTGATCGTTGTTTTTTATGGCCTTCTTAACATGTATTTTATTTCTGTTTCTCTTAAAGATGTAATAATAATGCTAACTTAATATTTAAATCACTTTTATAATATAATGTTCTTAATATTGTCAAATTGCATCAGAATATGATGTGTAAACTCATGATTAGTCTTGTTGTCTGTTTGTAATGCTGAAATAATGATACTCTGCTACCCATCTTGTCCAGGTCGCTCTAGAATGAGGTTTATAATCTCAATGTTTCTTTTCTGGTTTAATGAATATTAAATAAATGAAACAATAACCTTTAATCACAACATGGTTAAGAACAAAAGAAGTAAAGGCATAACTCTGAATAATTGTTTTTTATGAAGTGATTTTCAATAGCTTGATTCATGGGCAAAGCCACTGTCCCCCACTTTTTGGAGTTGAGTTATTGGTTCATGAAGCGGTTTGGTGACACAATTACATTTTGTTGACTGAGGGTGGAAGGACGTGACCATCTGTCAGGGTTGGTTCTGCAGTTGGCCTTCTGAGGGTGCCTATCAGCATTGCTTCTCTCTTGCTGATGTTAAGTTGGAACAATGTAGTTTTGCATTCAACTGTTTTCAGCTGGACAAGATTGACAGGGCATATTTGAGTCAGGCTTGGTTTTAATATACACCTGTGTCATCTATGTGACAGTGGATACTGCTTTCTGAAGATGTGGCAATGTGGGATCATGATGGCAATGAAGAAAATAGGTCCTTATGGTTTACTCTGATCTTGCCTTACCTAGAGTAATACACTGCTGCTTGTCAATGTCAGTAAAACATGAGAAATAGTTCTATATAAAAACATTTTATTAACTTCAGATGAAATAATTACAGTTCAAGTGCATATTTATATAAAGTGGCAAGATCAATTAGGTAAAGGAATGTTGCTAGCCTGATTTATAAAGAATTTGCCTGACAACTCCAAGTGAAATCTTCAATTGCACTATTGTAATGGTGTAGAGTAGCGTTTGGCAAAAAGTTAGGGTAGCCATGCAAAATGTATAGGACACCATATTGAATATACCATACACAAAATCATCTCACATTAATATATACCTCAAACAACAGTCTCTATTGACATGTAGCTATATAAATGGATATTTTGTTTTTTTAAATGTTGGACCAAATTTTCTGCATATTGCTTGTGGTGTAGCCTCATCCAGAGAGTAGTTTTGGATTAATATCTGAGATTTATTTAGCCAAATTGAGGCATGCAGAAGCCATTTACTGCAACTGTCTCCGCAATGAACTACACAAACGTCTCATGTCATTGAGGTCTATAGAGGCATGTCAATGCAAAAACACTTAAATGTAGAGATGGTTTTGCATTGAATATGTCTGGGGTGAGTCAAAACACTGCAGTACATGGCACACAACCAGAGAGCCAAATAAATCTCTGAACTGTAACATTGATCAAAACAACTCTCTGTAAGATACTTCAACACAAATAATAAGTGGAACATGAGGTCTAACAAGTTCATAAAAAAAGAAATATTCCATTAATATCTTCCTTTAAAATTAGGAAAGAGATTACTTTTGAAAGTTTGAGATCTTGCAAGACTACAAGACTTTAAAGCTGTTAGAAGATGTGTCCAAACTTAAAACCCTAGTGTAAAACACAGAGAAGTTTCCTAACATTGATGCAGTTTAACTAGGGCACCATCAGGCATCAGTGTCTCTACCATCTGGCCATATGAGAAAAGCTACACACTGCAGAGCCTTCAGCAGAATAGTCAATAGCAGTATTTGCCATTGTTGTGTCAACTTCAACCCTCCTTTCAAGAGTACCGTCAGGTTTCCGAAGTTCCTCCATCAATGGACTCCGTGGACCAGCCACCATCAGGCTCAAAGGAAGGTCTCCTTCCACACCTGACTCCAGCGGGCCTCAATCTGGAGCTTCCACACAGAACAGCTTGGACATCAAACTGTTGTTTTCAACAGTTTCCAGCCCTTTAGCTTAGAAGCTAAATACCTAATACGATTATATGTAGTCAATATGTATCAGTGACCTTATAGTACACGTACCTTTAAAGTGTGGGCAAAAATGGGAGAGCTGCCACATACTGGTGCTTTTACATCTCTTTCACAGAAGCATCCGATATCAATGACTGAATAATACACAATTTCATCTAGAAATAGTGTTTCTCCATCTACACATTCAGCTTGTAACTTTGTATGGTGCAACACGACAGTTACACATATAATGTGAGAGTTTTAGGAATAAGGAGAGTTTTGAAGTACTGTATAATACTACAACAGGCGAACAGCTCCCTTGGCTCTGCTACGCAGGGATAAACACAATGCAAAGCAGTCCATGGTACCGCTACCCCTGCTTAACAAAGACCTTATTTATGTATTCCTTCTCTCAATAGGACAGAGAGCTTTATTCTCCAATGTCTCTTTCACTCCACAGTAGGAGTAGGGGGGCTGGTGAGGCTCAGTTCGGGCCCAGGTACTCTGCGTTCTCTGCGGCCGGGATGTGTCCGTTGGCATGGGACTTGACGGAGGGGGTGAAGTCCTGCTGGTAGTCTGGGTTATCTATACTGTTCTGGGGTTGGCATTTCTGGAGGCAGTGGAGTCCGCTGTTGGAGAGGGGGGAGCGGCCAATGGAGGGAAGATCACTGGACATTGGGGAAAGGTCGTTGGCAGTGGGAGTGAGGCCATTTGAGGTGATTTGGGAGATGCCGCTAGAGATGGTGGGGGACAGTAGGGAGGGTTGGAGAGCGTTCAGGTACCCCAGCCCACCTGCCCCATTCTTATAGCAGTTCAGGTACTCCGTTTCCGTGTCGTCTGAAGAGATGGTCAGAAGATTGGTGCGAGGGGGACCTGGGTGCTGGTAAATGGGGTTCATCATGTCTGACACTCCATTCTGGTTCATATAGTCTGTGGGAGCAAAATCCCAAGAGTTGAGTTGTGAAGGCAGAAAAACAACACAGTCTGGGTTGGTCTAGCGGTCTAAGCCACTGCCTCTGTTGCCCATGTACTGCCTCCCTCTTTCCCCAAAATAGCTATCTTGAATAAAATATAAAAATCTATGAAAATATATATATTTAAAAATACATACAACTAAAACACTATACTAAGTGGAGACCTTTATTACATGTTAAGTTCTATTTATTTTAAATATTGACAAGCGCTCTATGTAGAATATGAACTACCGCCATTGCCCAGCAGAGGTCCCACTACCATATAAAATTAAACTAAGAATCACTCCTGGATATCTCATGAGTTAACCATGTCTGGGGTGGTTTCGGAAGGTCAAAGACCATACTTGCCTGGGGCAGGCTGGAAGGCTTGATTTAAGAACCTGTCAGTGGGATCAGCAATGTACCGTAGAACCATGCTTCCATCTCTGAATGGGAGCCCATTCTACATCAAACAAAATCATTGTTACATTGTCAATGCAAAGTATTAGACCATTTCCAAATAAGCGTGGTGATGTCATCTGAGGAAAGACCTTGTCAGTGCTGTCAGATTTACAAAACACCTCGATGTGCATTTGGGATGTTCAAATTATTTTATATTATTGTGTCTTTCTTACCCCATTTCTGCTGTGGCACAATCCAATGCTTCCGTTCAATGTGCTGTTATGGCTCTGAAACACAGAAAAGAAAAAGCAGTGAGGACAAAACCTTTACATTTAAAAGACGAGTATGTAGAAGATCAGTAAATGAATCACATTTCTAAAAAGTGTGACAAACAGCTCAGACAAATTATTTTCCACAGGCTGAATAATAGGCAATCGAGAAAAGTTAAACAGTGGACCATCTGTCAGAAGACCCCAGTCAAAGCCCATAAAAGGCTACGTATTGGACCAAACGCTTCTATTATATAAGCAGGTTCCTCCACTTGCATTCTGCCAGAAAAATATTTAACAAGTGCTGCCTGCCTGCAAAGGTAATCAAAGTTTAAAGCTTATGGAGTAACCAGCCGGCTTTCAGAGACAGGCATACATCCCAGATATAAGGCCAACACTAGATCTCTTTGGAGACAGAGAGAGAAATACAAGGGGAGGAAAGAAATTATTTATCTGAAATGCCGTTATTCAGAACACACATGGGAGGCAGCAGGGGTGGGATAGTTTGGGGTGAAATAGTCCCCCTGATGACAATTTAACAGGAATAGGATGTGGGCAATCAAGGCCCGTCTGGTTCGAGCCAGGTATGACCGGGTATACACAGCCATGTGATTTCAATTGGACAATTTTCCACTACAGCCTACATGATTGAATTTCACTATGATGGCAAAAGGAGCTTGCTGAGAAATTGAACTGGGTGTAGTACTATCAACATGACCTAGTTTCATCTTGTTAAATACCGGTCTGTTCTAGCCTTTGCTGAAACAATTTATTGCAAGGTTGCGTGGTTTTAATTTTAAAAGTGTGGTAGGATCCCATCATTCCATCAGTGTGATGGGGAAAACAAAATTGCCTCTACTAGTCTCAATTGTTCAACAAATGTCCAGCTTTTCAAAACCTAAACTCAATGGAAATAGAGAACAAGATTCTGCAAATCCCTAATATTTCTAACATAGAAGAGTGGTGATATTTAAATAGACAAACACTGTTCCGGGTCTGAAATGACTGTCGAGGAAGGCAGCCAGAGACTAGTGGAAACCTATCGTTTGGGCTGTACTAATTCCTGTTGAACACACCTTTCCTCTCAGAAGTAGACTCATGAGATATAGCGTGTCTGTTATGACTGCAGACTACGGCTAGCCAAACAGATGTGCCGCAGTACCATAGAGTGTAGGAGCTGGGTATGGGAGGTACTGGGGCTGGAGAAGAAGCCCTGCTGAGGCACCAGGTACTCGTCTGCATCAACAGCATCATCCATGTCCTCTCCACTGATGAGGCTCCGGTAGAACCGATTGTCTGTGGGCGTGGGAAGGTGCATCCGGTCGTC
The DNA here is from genome assembly GCA_016801105.1 of Esox niger. Taxonomy (NCBI): domain Eukaryota; kingdom Metazoa; phylum Chordata; class Actinopteri; order Esociformes; family Esocidae; genus Esox; species Esox niger. The sequence goes on along the minus strand of JACXGJ010008290.1, from coordinate 4,565 downwards.
ACCCTGGAGACAGACAGACATACACAACCGACTATCAGCAACCAAACACCAGCCACAATGACTCATTGAGTGCCCCGGTGTTTCGCCGGCATCGACAACAGCGAGGCGAAACGCTCTCACCTGGATGACCAGATAACGCGGGGGATCCCGCGCCATTTTGGAGAACTCCGCTATCAGTTCCCTGAAACGAGGCCTGCTGTCCGCGTCGATCATCCAGCACTTGACCATGATCATGTAGACGTCTATGGTGCAGATGGGAGGCTGCGGCAGCCGCTCACCTTTCTCCAGCACCCCCGCTATCTCTCGGGCTGGAATGCTGTCGTATGGCTTGGTCCCAAATGTCATCAGCTCCCACACCGTCACACCTGGGGACACAACCAATGTCAATCTGAGGGGAAAAAGTGCATTACTGTCATACGTAATGATAACGCCACAGGTGCCCTATTATTTAAAGTGGGATCACTGGGGAAGACAACCTTGTCTCCGTTACAAAAAGCGGACAAGCCGTTACGGACGTTGTGCCAAGTTACTTTTCTAAAACACTGTAGAGGCAATGTCATTAAGTTGGATGTGTTGTTAAAAGTGTGAGTTGGCAGGTTCTGTTGGTGTTGGATCAGTTTGAAATGTTAGGAAAAAGGACAGGACGGAAAGAAGGGAGAAGCTGCCAGGGCCTGCTGATGTCTTTGCCTTGTTGAGCAGAAGACATGATCCTATCTCAGAGGAAGTGATCTGGAGCAGGACCCACGGAGTGTGTCAAAACCAGGGGTAGTGTGTGTTAGCTCTGATTGGTTTGAGTCGAAGGCTATAACATTCTAAGAAACTGGACATCCAGGACCTGCTGGTGTGACATAGGAACAACAATACTAGGCTGTTTCCCAGAAATGAGAAAAACAAACAGTTCAATCTGGAATTGATTCTAACATGATCCAGAAAACATATTTATGTTTCTGGAGTTGCACAAGTATTGTAATTTGAACTCTATTGTAATTTTAACCCCTTTTTCCAGTTTTGTCATATTCCTCTATGGCCCTGTTTCACTCACTTTTGCACATGCTCAGTGAAGCCTAAGACTGCTGCTCCACATGTGAGGCCTCTTAATTTGCCATTTCTACCAAGCTAACACATGCGGTTACTTTAAGATGGTATTTCTATTGTTCATTCATCAGTTTGGTTTAGAGTTTCAGGAACTATGTATGTAGAAATACTACAACAACATATTTGAAAGTTGTTTTAAGCTATAGTGAAATTAGCTTTAACTGCTACGGTGCTTTTCTGAATTACAAACGCCAGCATGCTAAAAATCTGTGGAAGTAATGGAGGCGTGTGAGCATCCCATTTTGTGGTATCCAACTGTTTCAGTATCTTTAGTGTGTCTGATAAAAGGATGCACATTTTCCTGACAAATCTGTGCATGTGTGGAAAATATTCTGGCCCACGTGATTATTCTGAACACAATGTCTGCACTAAAAGTTAGATCATTCCTAAATCCAGGTCTGGAATATCAAATAATTATTACAGTACTCTAAGCTAGAGAATGCTCTCACCCTAATTACATGCAATTTGTTTAACCTAGCAGAGGTTAATGTAAGTAGAAGTTTGTAGGCTGTTTAGTGAAAACTGAATCATGGCAGTTTCTTTTGGCCCACTGACTTTCACGGTGATCAATTATTTAACACTTTTTCACGAGGCCCGTTGTCTTCCCCTTGTTGCCTTCAGTATGACACATGCCATCCCCCCCACACGGTCTTACAAATTGTAGAAAGAAATGTCCTTAAATCCTGCCATGGTTCAGCAATGACATACCTTTCTGTACTTCTATTCATAAAGATTCTATACGTATGCCATCTTAAAGGGATGTGTGCATTAATCCTAGGAAGTAAGGGTGTGTTCCTGACTTACCATAGCTCCAGACATCACTCTGATGGGTGTATGTCCGGTGGAGGATGGACTCCAGTGCCATCCATTTGATCGGTACCTGCAAAGAGAAGGCACTTATGACTTAGTGTTTACAAATTACTAACCTGAGCTAGTTCCTTCAATAAGTCGTTGAGGCCGGCCCCCCGTGTTATTGGTCCCCCATTTACTTCATTCATGGATTATGTTGGAACAAACAATAGAGTGAAGCAATAGACTCATGACTTCTCACAGCCAAATATGTGGGGGAAAAGGCATGACTAATGCCCAATTTGGAAAACTATGTTTATCTAGCATTCTATTCAGTTCATCGGCTAGTGGACAGGGTGACCTGTTGTGGATGAAAACAAACATATTGCACTCTTAAACTAGCCAAAGCAACACAGCTAAACGAAGGCTATGTATGCTAGTTTTCATAAACGGAATCTTGATGGAATCAGCACATTTTATGAAAGCTAATTCACAGTCTAATTCTGTGGCACTTTTGAGCTGATGCTTCACAGAGACAGGATGATACTAAAGAAGACGAGAACTGAGGAGTTTGTGTTATCTGGACAGAGCAATCGATGAAAGGCCAGATAGAAATTGATCATCCAAAATAAGCTCTGTAACTACTAATTTAGTCTATACAGATGGAAGTGTATAGCATCTGTTGAAAGAATACAGTTGGTTGAGTTGGAAATAATAACCTAACATAAATCACTATCATACCAATAAATTAAATGAGATCATGATATTATCTTTACTTTGCTCAATTTATCTTCACCATGTCTTATATTACTTCACAGTAGTTCAATTACATTTAAATCCAACTATGTTTTCTTTAACGTAATGAGGAGATTTAACAGACCTTTCCTCCATCTGCCTGGTACTCTTTCTCATCAGCGTTGAGAAGTTTGGCCAGACCAAAGTCAGTGATCTTAACATGCTGAGGAGTCTTCACCAGTACGTTCCTCGCTGCAAGGTCACGATGCACCAGATGACGCTCCTCCAGGTAGTTCATACCCTAGGGTCAAACACAAGTCAAAAGTGAAATGAAGAGGAAGACACCAGACCTTAAAGGACAGTTTTCTAAACAACATATTCATTTAATTAATAGGCTTTCTCTGCCCTCATAGCTCATAGTGAAGTACATGTATTTTTCTGGGGCTTCAAGCATAAAAGAAAAACATTTGACATGAACAGTCACATTCAATGACGTTTCACTGACCAACATCACATACATTTGACATACAATAACCCCCAGAAAAAGAAAAAAAGACAATAAAAGATCAAGGTTGGGATCTAGCTAATGATTTTTCCAACATGTCGTAATAATACTGCATAACAATGCAATCCCAAAATACAACTGTCATGCATATTTGGGTTCCCAGGCAAAACCAATTAGAAACACATGCTGTAGAAGATTACTAATGACTTCAATACAGGAAGTGACTATAGCATTTCATGATAAAAAATTAAGTACGTAAGGAAAGGGAGTAAATAAGCAATGAATAACTGTCACAATTCTAAACCCCTGATTTATTTTCATTTGGTTAGTCAAAAAAGAAGAATCCAGGCAACATTCGTGTCTTAGAAAATCACAGCATTTAATAAACAGGGACATATCTATTGACTGTTTAAGCCAGCTCAGTTTTACCTTGGCCATCTGCACACACCAGTTGAGAAGGTACTGGGAGCCGATGTTGTCCTTGTTCTCCTTGACATAGTCCAGGAGACAGCCATAAGGCATGAGCTGAGTGACCAGCTGTACAGTGGAGGTCAGGCAGATGCCCAATAGACGACACACATGGGGGTGGTCCACACTGGCCATCACATAGGCCTCCTACGGTCAGTTTGGGACAGTACAACATTTACTACAGGCCAGTACGTCACAGCCTACAGCATTTAGGGCCAGGGATGAGGTTAGCGTTCTACTGTTGAGTTCATAAAACCCAGTAAAGACATCCTCACTGCAAAACATCCACTGTCCATTCACTCTAAATCCAGACAGTGAATATTCACATGACTGTGTCAATGTACGTTTTAAATCTATTAATAGTTAGAGTGTTTGTCAAAAGCCTAGCCGGTGTACTGGACTGGAAGTGCGGTCTACTGGTTCCACTGCGGTCTACTGGTTCCACTGCGCTATGAAATATCAAATACTGCATTGTGTTAACTAACACAATGTAAACCCAGGTCTGTACTCTGTTAACTAACACAATTTAAACCCAGGACTGTACTGTTTACTAATATTATTTAAACCCAGGTCAGCAATGTGTTAACTAACACAATGTAAACCCAGGTCTGTACTGTTTACTAATACTATTTAAACCCAGGTCTGTACTGTGTTTACTAATACTATTTAAACTCAGGTCAGCATTGTGTTTACTAATACTATTTAAACCCAGGTCAGCATTGTGTTTACTAATACTATTTAAACCCAGGTCTGTACTGTGTTTACTAATACTATTTAAACCCAGGTCTGTACTGTGTTTACTAATTTTATTTAAACCCAGGTCTGTACTGTGTTTACTAATTTTATTTAAACCCAGGTCTGTACTGTGTTTACTAATACTATTTAAACCCAGGTCTGTACTGTGTTTACTAATACTATTTAAACCCAGGTCTGTACTGTGTTTACTAATACTATTTAAACCCAGGTCTGTACT
>JACXGJ010008289.1:0-27883 GCA_016801105.1 Esox niger | reverse complement strand
CGAGATATGGCATGAGAACATGAACCATTGATCTGGCAGGGGTGAGATGGCAGGGAGCTGTATTTGAATGGTTGGTGATTAGGTGACTGGGGACAGGTGTGTGAGTGGGTGATTGGTGACAGGTGCGCTAGGAGCGCGCTGGGTTTCTGGAGCGCGGACGCCCTCTGCTGCGCGCTTGAGGAGGCGGGGACGTGACAAAACACATGTCTTTTATTTCTTATGGGATTAACATTCAACTGTAGGTCATAACAGATTGGCACATTCATAAAACAAACATGGCAAAAATGAAAAAAACATCAGCATACCCTTAGTTTGTAATACTGTGTACTTTCGTCTTTAGCATCAGTCACAGTGTGCAGTCTTTTGTAATAGTTGAATTATTGCAGATGGTATAGCTGCCCATTCTTTTTGGCAAAATGCCTCCAGGTCTCAATGATATTAGTGCGCCACCACCATGCTTCACAGTGGGGAGGGATTTTTGTTCACTATAGGCCTTGTTGACCCCTCTCCAAACAGAACGCTTATGGTTGTGACCATAAAGCTCAATTTTGGTCTCGTCACTTCAAATTACAGTGTGTCAGAATCTGTGAGGCGTGTCAAGGGGTTTTTGGGCATATTGTAACCAGGCTTTTCTGTGGCATTGGCGCAGTTAAGGCTTCTTTCTGGCAGCTGGACCATGCAGCAAATTTTTGTTCAAGTGTCGTCATATTTTGCTCCTTGAAACAACCATACAGTCTTCTTACAGAGTAGCCTGCATTTCTCCTGAGGTTACCTGTGGGGTTTTCTTTGTATTGCAAACAGTTCATCTTGGATGAAATCTTACTTGGTCTATCTTGACCTTGGCTTGTTATCAAGAGATCCCAGAATTTTCCACTACTTAATAAGTGATCGAACAGTACTGACTGGCATTTGCAAGGCTTTGGATATCTGTTTAGATCCTTTTCCATCTTTATAAAGTTCCATTACTTTACAAAGTTCTTAGGACAGTTATTTTCTGCTCCCCATGGCTCAGAATCTAGCCTGCTCAAATGCTTCCATGCGAGAGCTAACGAACTCATTGACAATTTAAACACAGACACTAATTGCAATTTAAAAAGCCACATGTATGGTAAAATCACCTTTAATGATTATTTTCACCTGTGTGTGTCAACTTGTGTGTCTGTAACAAGGCCAAACATTCAAGGGTATGTAATCTTTTGATCAGGGCCATTTGGGTGATATCTGTTATCATTATCATGACGCACCATGCTCTGAAAAAGCAGCACACATAGCAATGTTCCATCCCTGTTGACCTGGCTTAATGACAGTAGCTCTGTGGCTGATAACCTTTTGATCAAGCCATCTGCTTTTGCCCAGCTTGAAGCCAGCCTCATCCAGGTACAGTTAGGTATGGACATATTTGGACACTGATGCAATTTTCATAATTATGTCTCTGTACGCCACCACAATGGATTAGAAATGAAACAGCCGAGATGCTGGACATCTCATCAAATTCATGGACATCACCAAACGCTTGGTTTCCCTCTTTGTGATGCTTTGCCAGGCCTTTACTGCAGCTGTCTTCAGTTGTTGTTTGTTTGTGGGTCTTTCTGCCTTAAGTTTTGTCTTCAACAAGTGAAATGCATACTCAATCGGGTTGAGATCAGGTGATTGACTCGACCATTTCACTTCCACTTCTTTGCCTTAATAAAACTCTGGGTTGATTTCGCAGTATGTCATTGTCATTGTGAAGTAAAGCAGCGTCCTATCAACTTTACTGAATTTAGCTGAATCTGAGCAAACAATATATTTATCCCTGTCTTCTTTCCAATCATCAATAAACACTAGTGACCCAATACCATTGGAAGCCATGCATGCCCATGCCATCACACTGCCTCCACTGTGTTTTACAGATGATGTGGTATGCTTCCTGAGACATTCCAAGCCTGCTCCATATATTTTTCCCTTCATTCTGGTACAGATTGATCTTAGTTTCATCTGGCCAAAGAATGCTGTTCCAGGACTGTGCTGGCTTTTTTGGCCAAGTCTAATCTGGCCTTTCCATTCTTGAAGCTTATGAATATTTTTCACCTTGTGGGGAACCCTCTGTATTTGCTCTCATGAAGTCTTCTCTTTATGGTAAACTTGGATAATGATATGCCTACATCCTGGAGTGTTCTTCAAATGGCTGGATGTAGTAAAGGGCTTTTTCTTCACCATGGAAAGGATCATATGATCATCACTCACTGTTGTCTTCTGTGGACATCCAGTCCTATTTGTGTTGCACAGCTCACCAGTGTGTTATTCTTTCTCAGAATGTACCAAACTGTTGATTTGGTCACTCTTAATGTTCCTGCTATCTCTCTGATGGATTTTTTTTGCAGTCTAAGAATGTCCTGTTTCATTTGCATTGAGAGCACCTTTGACTGCGTGTTGTGGGATCACTGCAATAGCTTCTAATTGTGTATGTCACACTGGAATCAACTTCAAAACTTTCACCAGCTGAATTGATGAAGAAATAACAAAGGAATAGCCCACACCTGTCCAAGAAACAGCTTTTGAGTCATTTGTCCAATTACTTTTGGTCTCTTAAAGAAGAGCGGGCTACATATTAAAAAGCAGGTATTCCTAAACCCTTCCTTCAATTTGGATGTGAATACCCTCAAATTATGTCAATTGCATGAATGTTTCAAAGCATTGGCAATTTGTTATGAATGTTTCAAAGCATTGGCAATTTGTTTGAAAGAATGAGAAATTACTTTTATGATGAGCACAAGTGACTAGATGATGTGGGGGTTGAACAACTAGTTTTGAGAATTTCAATTGTTATCTGAGAAATGTAACAAAGTGACTGAGAAGCACTGTAAAAAGCCCTTCTATCAGTGTCCCATTAAGAAGTGTGAGTGTTCACAGTTTTCTAGGATGACAGGGTCCAAAAAAGGAAAAAACGATCAGGGTTACTGGTTCGGTATAAGGTTTGGAGAAAAGGGTATGTTGGATGGTAAATGCTAAGTTTATGGTGTTAGGGTATGGTTATATTTTATTTTATATTTATTTTTAATAATACTTTCAATTTGAAAAACCTTTTTTGTAGCATCACATGAATATATATATATTCCAAAGAAGTGTTTGTTTATGTTTGTGTGAGTATTGGGTTAAAGTTATTAAGGTTAAGGTTAGGGGGTGTAGTGAATGAAAAGCCATTAAAACATGACTGTTAACGTGTGTGTGTATATGTATAACTGTACTTGTGGGAACGGACAATCCTTGCAAGTGGACTTTACTACAATATAATTTTAAATCGGGATTAGGTTTAAGGTCATGGTTAGGTAATGATATTGGGGTCAGGATTAAGACACGTTCTGTGCTGGTATCCGATCTATTTCAGCTTCTTCCTCTACATGGTGAGATCTGGTCCGGAGTATCTGAAGCACCATGGGAGAAATGTCTGCCTGTGGAATCGATGGAAGCAGAGATGTGCGCGCACTCACACACACACACACACACACACACACACACACACACACACACACACACAGGGCATTGGTCTTTTATATAATGGACATGCTTGTGAAAACAAACACATTTATTTGAGGGCACTTCAGCAGCGTTTGACTGTTTGTTATTTCTCATGTCAGTCTTACAATGTGGTTTATGGGAAATCTCTGTGTGTGTATATGTTCCTTAGAAAATGCTTATCACCACACCGATTGACAATGACGATGTGTCTGAGAAGGACTGGCCACTGGACTGTTTTGTCAAATTTCGGATGGTCTGGTCGATCTATGTATAGTGTGAATATCATTTGGATGATAATGGAAGCTTTCAGAGAAGACAAGGGCCAGTTAGTTAAAAAGGACAACTTCTCGCCCAAGTATGTCCGTCCATATCCTGTGTATTTTTACAGCCATCGTTTGTTTATGTGCAGGCTTGCGACCCAGATGGCCCAGACATAATGACCTGTAAATGTAATGTATTGTATACATTGCATTGATGTAAATACAAATAATAGCAAATGGTTCAATGTTTAAAGTAATGGATGAGAACAAATGACCTCCTGCAGGCATTATAACGTATGTTGTTAATAGCCCGACATGCTTTACTTTATTCAAGCTCCAATCATTTACATTTTTATCATTTAACTGACAATCCAGAGAAACCTACAGTTGTGAGTGTACTTATAGGAGCCTAAACAATTGCAGTAAGTAGAAAGCAAGGTCCCATTTGGGGTGCCAAAAAACATTCCACGTTTAATTAATGGCTTTTAGTACTGTTCATGTTTGCAGTGTCGCAAACATTACCTTTTTTTACTTTGCTTATATATTGATCGATATATAGATAAATAGATAGATGCATAGAGACAGTAGATATAGATTGATATGCAAATCTATAATCTGACAAGATTATTTCTGTGAGTTCTGTGTTGTAAACACCGACAATATGTCCGATGCCGTCTAGCAAGGTAATCTCACACCATGATCATGTATTTCCTTAAGTCACCATTATGCAATTAATACCGCTCACAGTTGGAAAGTTTATCAGGAGATTTTCTCAATTGCTTTGGCTCATTTCTAACAGTCTTAGCATCCTCTAAACTGTAAGGGTAATCTGTTTCATTTGTCGTCACAACTCTATGGCATGTCTGCAAAATGTTATAACTCACCCAAAACATTTTATTTATGCTTCAAAACCGAGTTATTGAGTCATTAATTTGGCCAGTGCCACTAAAATGAATCATTTTTTGTCACTGTGTGAGTCATACAAGTCAAAATGTTTAGTTGTTTTTTCACCATGGTAGTCAAACCTGGACATGTTTGTTATATATACATTTCACTATTGTTCGACTTTTTTGTTGACACTGACTGCTCACTGTACTAAACAAGACTGTCAGTTCTGTCTAGTTGAATGCAAAAAACGGATATAAACATTTGTATTAACAATGTGCTACATTTAAATGTCAACATTTGCATCAACGTTTTTGCATATTTCTTAAATATAAAGTATACATATATAGTGAGCAGATGATTTACCACAATATGACATCCATGAAAATAAAACTGTGAAAAAGATTTATAAAAAACAGAATTGTACCTCCTCACCGTACATAACACTATAGGTTCCCAGGGAAAATCTCTTTGCGATTCTTATTTTCATTGCCTGTCAGGTAATTTACCAATTTTGCAGAAATCCCAAACATTCCATGTCATAGATATTTATGGAATATGCATGTACATCTGACAGATTTTGATAATTGAATAGGTCATTTTGATGGCTCACATGATGAAAGAAGAGTAAGTCAATTTGTTGAGAATCAACTAATCCGTTTTGATCATCAAGCCATGTGCTTGTGGGTATTGTGCAAATTGTAGACAATTGTACTTATACGTTTGCACACATTGTATTGTGCAATTTGCTTAAATTAATAAGATATTCTAATCTGGTGTGAACTACAAAACTTATTGTTCAGTGATTTTAACGTATTGTCATTCAAGAATTGAGCCAAAGCGACTGAGAAAAATTGTAATGTTATGTGTCAAATCGCAAGATCTGATGTGTATATTAATACCAAAATATATTTGTGTATTTTATAAAGCAGTTGTCACAAAGTGCTTTCACAAAACACCCGGCCTTAAACCCCAGGGAGTAGACAACAATAGTGTTGAACTTCAGTGGCTAGGAAAAACTCCCAAACAGGGCCCAACAGGCAGGGATTCAATCCACCCACATTGCCAAGCATCAACCAAAGGGACACCCACCAACTGCAATCATCCACATCTTTGACACATCTCCCCAGCAGGTCCTAAATGTTCTTCTTGACACCTGGTAATGATAAATGTTTGTCTTGATACTCTATCTGGTAATGATAGATGCTTGTCTTGATACCTGGTAATGACAGATGTTTGTCTTGCCACCTGGTAATGATAGACGTTTGTTTTACCACCTGGTAATGACAGATGTTTGTCTTGCCACCTGGTAATGATAGATGTTTGTCTTGCCACCTGGTAATGACAGATGTTTGTCTGGCCACCTGGTAATGACAATGACAGATGTTTGTCTTGCCTCCTGGTATTGATATATGTTTGTCTTGAAACTACCTGGTAATGACAGATGCCCGATCCACTTGTTAGGAGTAGAACTACCTCCAGTGCTCTGTTGATATCAAGGTGGAAAAAGGTACCTTTGGAGAGCCTGAGACAGTGGACTCAAAGTTGTCCACTGTCGTTTGGGTCTGTTGTTTGGGTCTGTCTAGCAGTCCTCTTAATTCCATCAGGATAACCAATTATATATTACTCCTAATGGTAGACTGTCAAACACACACACACACCCACCATCCTGAGCACGCCTGTTTAAATGCTGGGGCTGTTTGTCTCATCATACTCCAGGGTAATCTGCAACATCCTACTCTTTACCCATTCTTCTTTTCATCTGTCTTCCGTCTGTAGTCTGTTAGCGATGGCCTGACATGTGTATCTGATTGTATGTCCCTCCCTCCTCCCTCTAAACCCCAGAGGACATTTCCATGGCTAAAAAATGCTCAATGATGTGTGATTCAGTTTGGTGTGTTCTGTACTGTCGCTATGTGGGCCCAGATCCTGTCACAAAACAGCCCTGTCACTGCTCTCTACCAATGTTAATCAACAACTGTGTGTGTGTGTGTGTGTGCGTGTGTGCGTGCGTGCGTGCGTGCGTGTGTGTGTGCAAGCGTGTGTGTGTGTTAGAATTAAGGTTTGGGTGATATTTTTCCGGCTTGGAGTTAGGAATAGAGATATTAGGATTTTAAGCAGGAAAATGTTTGATTAACACAAGGATAGTAAAAGGTATAAAAAAAGCATAAAAATGTTAGGGGATAGGGAAAATGGATTTCTGGTTTTCTAGTCGCCCACAAGGAAAACAAAAGTGTCTAAGATACACTTAAAATGTAAATACATGAATCAATTAGTTCAGTGCAGGGACAACACAGAGCTAACATGATAATACTTACTTAAAATAACGATTTCAATCCATGGCTTCTGCAATGGTTGTTTTGTCGAAGCATGCCATTGAGATCTGAAATGTATATTGCACTTTAACTTGAGATACTCTTCAGTTCCCAGCCTCTTTTCAGATGAGCACTTCGGTAGTGCTAAAGGACATAAGAGTAACAGACATGTTGTGTTGAAGAAGCAGAAACATTCATAGGGCACGTGTTGTGGCTTCTGAATCTCAACACACTGACCGGAGGGTGTTTGTGCTGTTGCTATAGCTGGCCTAAACCCTCCAATGTCTTGGGATACATGCCGCCATTGATATCTCCATTTGGAACAGAGCCAAGTGGAGCTGGAATGGTCCACCAATGACTTCTTTCACACACACACACACACACACACACACACACACACACACACACACACACAAACACACACACAAGTTCAAGCATGCATACACATATGAATTCAAGTATATGCACACATATTCAGACACACACACACAAAGACAGTGTATACAGGGTCTTTTAATCCTCCCGGACTCACTTGGCTGGGTCTGCCGGTTGCTGTTGCTATGCAAAAAGAAAACAAATGAACAGAGCAACAGGTCCGATTAGGGAATAAGAGCATAAGCCTGGAGTTTAATAGAGCCGTACAAGAATCTTGTATACACTGAGCCTGTGGTATTTACAACGGACGGACTGTTAAGATCCACTTAGGTCACCCTGAGAGCTTTCAAGTGTGCTTCCGAAATTGTGCCCTGTTATGTACCACACTACTTTTAAGTGTGCTTCCGAAATGGTACCCTGTTATGTAACACACTACTTTTAAGTGTGCTTCCGAAATTGTGCCCTGTTATGTACCACACTACTTTTAAGTGTGCTTCCGAAATGGTGCCCTTTTATGTACCACACTACTTTTAAGTGTGCTTCCGAAATGTTACCCTGTTATGTACCACACTACTTTTAAGTGCACTTTTTAGTTAATGAGACTCCGTTTGGGTTGAAATCCATGAGAGGCCAAGGAAACTGAGTGATATTTACCTACTTTAATTTGAGTAAGAAAGTATCTTTTGATTGTACTTATTTGTGTTAATTCTTGGGCGATATCAAGTTTAGTTGAGAAAACCCATTTTATGTCAGCAATACAGCACAATATTCTGAGCCGATAACTAGCCCGTATCCCACCTTAGTCCCTCTGTCAAACCCCCATCCTAATGAATTTTTGGGGAGTAAAGTATTAAAAGCTGGAAACGGAGACAAGAAGTCACCGTTGTATGGAAGACAAAGTCGATGTTGTGCTGGAAAGTTAGAAAAAACATGTAGAACATAAATGCAGGTCAACATCTACTCATTCCATGAATGTGACATTGCCAGTTTGAGGAAGGAATTGAGCAAGCATATTGTCTTGTTGGCTTGAACTAATCTGCTTGCCATGAAGTTTCTGTAAACTGATTTGTTCATAACTATACATTAATATATTTTATTACATACAAAAACATTTTTGGTTCTAAATTTCACATGTACTCTTATTGTTCAACATTACTTGAGCTGAGATACATGGGTGCAAATCCCATAATGCTTTGTAATGCTTGTAATGCTTTATGGCTTAACAGCTATTTTCAGCACAAGTTACATATTATTTATTGTCTTATCCAGGTAGCCTGGAGAGAACAGCAGTGCATAATCTAAGCTTGAAGTAACAAGAGCAAGGACGATCTTGGACAATCTTGGTACAAATGTTTTCCTTTAGTATGCCTGCAGATGATGAATATTAAATATGTTTTCAGTTGTATATCAGCTACTGTTCTAATTAGAATAGTAGATAAAACTCCAAATATTGTTAGATGTCAAACGTTTCTCTTTTGTTACATCACTCTGTCATTCATGTGACTCATGTAAACTATAATGTTTTATACCGCTAAATGGGTCTCGAAAAACACATTGACTATTTACTCTAAACAACAACATTAATTGAGTGTGTGGGGGTGTGTATGAGGGTCTGCAAGCCATCACGCTTCCTAGATTTTCAGGCCCCACTCCCATCATATTTGCCCCACCCATGTCCTAAATAGTACCCCACATACAGCCAGGCTGATAGGAAAGGTTGAAGGCAGAAGTGTGTCATTAGGGTCAAACATCTTGAAGATGGTAAAAATTGTGAGATGTGAGTGTGTGCGTGTGTGAGTGTCTGCGCGCGTGTGTGTGCGTGCGTGTGTGTGACCGGGTCTAATTCTAATGTCCTATGCCATCTCTACTCATCTTTACTCAAGCCTTCTCTAATCATAAGACCCAGATTGGGCATAAACAGAAGGGACATACCTGGAAACTCCACAGGAGTTACCATTCATTGCTTTCAAACCAACTGCGTATTGTTAGGATTATAGCAGAAAGGACATTCCTTTTTTTCCACCCACAATGTTGTTTTGAATGGATATGTCCTGTCTAGATAATTATAGTTCTGTGATCAGAGCACCAGTTGACCTGTGAAGGGCTGGAGAATTTGAAGTTACATTAGTCTATGGGGGGTTCCTGGGAGAATTTGGTTTTAATTGGGGGAGGGCAAACATGTAGAGTTCCTTCCTTCCTTTGGTGCAACGGGAGTTGCTGATTGGACAGCCGCTGGGAGATGGGAGATGTGAAATGTGATTGGGCGCACGTTTTTTGTTGTGGCTCATTTTGTGTGTGTGTGTATGTGCGTGCATGTGTGTGTGTGTGTGTGTGTGTGTGTGTGTGTGTGCGCGCACATGCATTGTTCAATCATGCGTTTGTGGTGTGTGACTAAAGATGTGTGTGTGTTCTATTTTGAGGTTCATTAGTTTGAGCAGGGTTCCTCTGCTCTCATCATTATTACCCAGAATGCCGCAGGAGACATTTTCTCCAAACACACACTATTGTTAGTCCTCCCCTGGGTTTTCTCTCTTTCCATCTTGCTCTTTATTTCACTTTCCCAACTTCTTCTTTCTCTTTCACCTCTTCTATTTCTCTCTCTTTCGATATCACTTCCTCTCTTCATTTTTCCTACCCGTCTCTTTCTTTCTAGACCTCCATTTAAAATGTTCATTTATTAGTCTCTCTTTCACTCTCATTCCATCTCTCTGTCTTTCTCTCTGGCTCTATATATATATATATATATATATATATATATATATATATATACTGTATCTATATGTATTTTTTTTTCTTACTCTCCCATCCTTCAACCTACAGGGCTCAGACACCCCAATATTGGGATTTCCTGTCACAGACAATTTAAATAGATTTAAGTCTACATACCAGAATTATAAAGCATCAGAAATGTGTTGAATAGAGGAAAGTGTTCAAAACATATTCAGAAATAAAAACTTTATGTCTATCTTCCAAATTCAAATTTTACCAGAATGAAAGGGGTTTGAGGTACTGTATTTTCACAGAAGAAAGTCAATTCAATCGATTATTCTGCCGTGAAAAGATGTTTGTTTAGTCACCGTAAAATGATATTTTAGTATCATTAATTTTCCATTTCTTTTTCATAATGTCTAGTTCAGAATGATAATTTGGGTCGAAGTGTTTGGGCTTGTGATTTGGCATGGCGAAGCTGGAAACCTTGAGGTCGTAGGGGACTCAGCAGGGGACAGATAGAGAGACTTCCTTTGCTGGCTCTGTGGCTCCAGAGTGAAGTTCGCCATTGTTACAGATCTAGGATCAGCTTCCCTGGCTCCAAATCTAGCCTTAATCGTTCTTCAAAACTGATCCCTGATCAGTGTTGAGGGGGAACTTCCTCTTACACTGCCCATGTGTGACTGACGTGATGCTTTGAATACAGGGTTCTGTCACCAGTCTCCAGTCACTCTTTCCCAAAAATAGTATGTGTGTGTGTGTGTCTGTGTGTGTGTGTTTGTACAGTTCTAACTTCATTTGTGGGGACTTTCTTTTCTTTAGTCTAGTTATTCATTGCTAAGAACAGATTTTGTGTAGGGATATGTCCTGGGAGCTTAAAAATGTACAAATGTGTTAGGGGTTGCCAGCTTAGGAGGGCTAATGTTAACATTGGGGTCAGGGTTAAGCTTAGTTTTGGATTATGTCCTAACAGAATAGTAAATGTTATGTTTCGCTGTGTGCGTGCAGACTTGCGTGCGTATGATTATGTGTGAATGTGATATTACAACATATGTCCCATTGCGTCGTCTATGGAAAAGGCGTGCTGTGGTGCCTCTGACCACATACATGTGTATAGGCTAGCTTGGTCAACCACGCCAAAACCTCTCTGGAAAATGTGTAGAATCTGCGGCGATGACAATATGTCCATTGTAGGAATGCAAAGTTTGAATGAAATATTGAATCACGATTTGTTTGCCAACTTTTGCATTTACGATGATCATTTACTTTGTTCGAAAATGGGCATAAACAGTGTAGATAATCTTACTTCAAATTAGAGATAATCAAAATCTTAACCACATAATGTGCTATTGAACTGCTAAGTGCTTTTCAAACAGTTAATACTTACTGTCGGTTTGAAGTTGCCTACCTGTGTCAAAACACTGAATTGTATACTAATTTAATGCAATGTTCTTTGCTCCGTTTGCTATGTTTGTGCCTTTGCCATAGCTAGTCAGGCAAACTTTCTCATCCTTTAAGATATACTATTTGTTTGTATATTGCATGCCTCAATATCGCAATTGTACAGCACCAGTCTGTTTCCATTCCATACAGCCTAGGTCAGGACAATGCTGTATATGTTATTTAAATTTCTTTACAAATTTATCACAGTGAAAAAATACTTTTTCTTTCAACTTATCAGTCTCAGATATGACTCAGCAATTTATATTTAGTAAAAGAATTCAGACCCCTTCACTTTCTACACAATTTGTTGCTACAATCTTAATGTATACTTGATTCATAAACACTCAACGTCATCAGTCTACACACAATAACCCATAATGGAAAGTGACAAGATATTGAAAATAAAATGGATATCATGCAAATAAGTTTTCAGACATTTTGCCTTGACATTCCAAATTGAGTTTAGTTGCGTCCTTGCTCCTTAATCATTTAAATATGTCTAGGACTTGATTGCAGTCCACCTGTGGCAAATACAATTGATTGGATGGGATACAGAAAAGCACACTTCACATTGTTCCACACTTCCCATTGCATGTCAGAGCCAAGCCACGAAGTCTAATAATCTCTCTGTAGACTTGAGATTATGAAGTTAGTTTACACAAATATGGGGAAGGTTATACACAAATTGCTATACGTGTTGAAAGGTCCAAGGAGCACAGTTGACTCCGTCATTGTGAAATGGAAGATGTTTGGCACCATCGAGACTTCCTAGTGCTGTCTGTCCGACCAAACTAGTCACTGGGCACAATGGGCCTTAGTCAGGGAGGCAACCAAGAACCAAATAGCCGCTCTTAATAGAGCTTCAGAGTTTCTCTGCAGAGATGGGAGAACCTTCCAGAAGCAAATACATTTCTTCACCACCATTAATCAGGGCTTTATGGTAGATTGGCTAGATGGAATCCACTCCTGAGTAAAGACATATGACATCGGGAAGGACTCTGAGGACATAAAAAATAGTCTCTGGTCTGATGTGACCAGAATCTAACTATTAGCCTGAATGCCAAGTGCTGTATCTGGTGAGGTACTGTTCATCCCCTGTCTAATACCATCCTTATGGTAAAGCATGTTGGTGGTAGCTTTAAGCTATGGGGATGCTTCTCGGTGGCAGGGAATGGGAGACTGGTCAGGACTGAGGGAAGGATGAACAGAGCAAAATATTAAATAGTTATTTAAGAAAACCTGATCCTGAGTGGCCTGGGGTGAACATTCATGCTTTAGCACAACAGTGACCCAAAGCACTCATACAAAATGACGCTGAGTGGCTGTGACATAAAAACAAATGTGCACAAATAAATAAATTGGCAAAATATATCCTAAAATATGTTTTTGCTTTGTCTTTATGGAGAATTGTTTATTCATTGATGTCCATTTTTAAATCTATTATGAATTGAGTCTATAACACGACAAAATGGGTAGAGCGTTAAAAGGTCTGAAAACATTCCTAAGGCACAGTACATGTGTGGTTTTGTACTTAGGGAAGTAATTTCAGATGCATTGAAACTCATTTAAGTTATTATGAATGCTATGCATCATTATTTTAACTGTGTAACTATTTGAGTAAGTGTAGTTTTCTGTAACCCAAACATTGTGATAAAAATCACTAATGAATGGCACCGAAAACCAAACCCACTTGCTAGAGCCCAATTAATCCACAATGTTTACAGTCTTGACTTCCTGTATTTACTGAAGAGAACGTTCAAAGAAAAATATACTGTTATAGAACAGTTGGCTATTGAAATCAGTTTGCTTAGCGTTTGCAAGGCTTGGAATATAATAGACATAAATAATCCCCAGAATGGCAATTATTTTGTTTGTTTATTTGTGTGACCGATAATACAGGTAGTCAGTTTTCCTCTGATTGTGAGATGGCCTCTACAGATACTTAGCCAGATGCTTGTCCTCACAATGACCCAATGCCTGACATAACAATAGCATTTGTTGTTCACAGAGCTCAACAGCCGGCTTTTCCATTTATTTGGATTGGTTGATACATCTCCTTATTTCACAAACTTATTCAAGGAGGGGTGTTGACTATTCCCTTTTGTGTTCAATGGATCGAGATGTTATGCTAGCCTCATGAATATCCATGAATTGTACATAGTACACATGTAACATAATAATGTTAGAAAAAGCCCTGTTTTCAGATCAGTGACTTAACAACATCCAGTTCCATCCACATGACATCCAGTTCAATCCACATGACATCCAGTTCCATCTACATGACAACCAGCTCCAACCACATGACATCCAGTTCCATCCACATGACATCCAGTTCCATCCACATGACATCCAGCTCCATCCACATGACATCCAGTTCCATCCACATGACATCCAGCTCCATCCACATGACATCCAGCTCCATCCACATGACATCCAGCTCCATCCACATGACATCCAGTTCCCTCCACATGACATCCAGTTCCATCCACATGACACTTTACAGTTCCCTCCACATGACATCCAGCTCCATCCACATGACATCCAGTTCCCTCCACATGACATCCAGTTCCATCCACATGACACTTTACAGTTCCCTCCACATGACATCCAGCTCCATCCACATGACATCCAGCTCCCTCCACATGACATCCAGCTCCCTCCACATGACATCCAGCTCCCTCCACATGACATCCAGCTCCATCCACATGACATCCCGTTCCATCCACATGAGTAGTTCTGTATTTCCATCATTTGTTAAATACAATCCATTGTCTGTGGAACAAGTTAAAATACCTAATTGAGATTATTATATTATTTCTCAATCACAGTGGAACCATGCCATTTTGTGTCTAAAGCTAACCTCTAGCCACAATTCCACATTGCTTGTAGCTTATTCAGAGGTTAATGGCAATTTAATTGCAGGCAATAGTTCATTTGGTGCAGAATTATTAGATGAAGTGAAGGTTTACAGCCGGCCTTAGACCTACTAGATCTGTCTGTAGGGGATTGTGGTGGAACTCTGGAAGCCAATGAAGATTGATCTTCTACAACTGATTGTAGGGGAAGTTCAGAATTCTATAACTTGCTGTTAGATGGTGGTGACTTTCAGGATGTGTCTGGGGTTTTGCAATAGTTCTGGAAAAGCCTCAAATAAACCAAGCTAATCCATAAAAAATACAACTTTCATTACGTTTTTGTACAGCCCCACCACAATCTGTACTTCTGGTTCAGGCTTACAACTAGATATAGACTAATAAATGTATCCTTTAATCAGGGTATAGAGTACCTCTTAACGGTTAGTTTTCTTTCAATTTTAGTGTAAGATAAAGCTGATTAGCACCAATCATTGGTGTTAATTAACTTGAAAAAAAATGGTGTTTTGCTAAATGTTTAACAAAGTGTGCAGTGTTTCTGGAGGCCACTGCAGCTACATGGGACAGCAGGTAAACGAAGTAGAAAATAATAAGTAGAAGAGAAGAAGAAGGAAGATAAAAAAACTAATAATAATAAAAATGTAATGGACAAAAGTAAGATCTGTGTGACAGTGACACTGCAGAACTTGTCATAACAATTGAACCCAATAGACAACATGTTAAAAGGTAACATAACTGTGTGTGTGTGTGTGTGTGTGTGTATGTGTTAGTGTGTGGGTGTGTGTGCCTGTCAGTCTGTGAGCCTACACAGTGATTACAGAGCCTGTCTCCTACTATTCACAGCCTCCAGTTTATGGGGCCTCCCCTGCCTTCAGGATTACTGCTCGACAAATTAGCAACAGGGGAATTAGCCTTGCAGGTAACAAGCCTGAGAATTTTTTGGGGATCTGCTGAGCGATGGCCAATGGCAGTCGAACGAGGGGAGGTGGTGAAGGTGTGTGTTTGCGTATGTGGTCGGTTGTGGGCGGTTAGGTATGTGTGTTTGCGCAAGCATGCAAGCGTGTGTGTTTGAGAGGAGCAAGAGAATGTACGTGTGCTTGCAGGCACGCAAAAGTATGTCTCCATGTTTTGGATGCCGTGTGCATAAAAGGGGACCCTTGTTACTGGCGGTGTCAGCTTGCTAACGTTCCTTTGCCATTTTCACAATTTGTTACCACATGAGGAATTATTTAACCACTTGGGTAGGAAATTCATTATGTGTTTTTGCAAAATGGCACCGTACTCCTTATGTGCAGTTCTATTTCTTAAAGTACAATTTATCTGTTTTATCCAGTAGTTTGCTGGTGTACAGGAGTCCAATATCAGGGTTTTGATGTTCTACAACTCCCAAGATTCCACTACATCTAACTTGTATTAGACAGTGACAAAGCTATGGGATACAGCCAGTGCTGGCTAGAGACAGTGACAAAGCTATGGGATACAACCAGTGCTGGCTAGAGACATTGACAAAGCTATGGGATATAGCCAGTGCTGGCTAGATATATTGACTTGGAAATATTGATCAAAATTACTGAAGCAATAAATAATTTTTATGAAACAAATATGCTGTCCATTTCATCATATCATTACTTTAATAGGCAATGCTTTAATTAGCTACTCGGAGCAACGTGTGCTAAAATAAGAATGCTTGCTAATCTTAGCAAACTGCTACACTGCATTTGGTCACAGAAATAGGGAGTGTTAAGTGTACTGGTTAACAAAGCAAGATGTGTGTGGCAGAGTTAGTTGGTTAATTGGTTAGTGAATTAATTGGAATTAATGTCATAGAAGAGTAGGATCAAAGTTAAAAATCTGCTCGAATGATGTAATTTTATGCAGCTAACATTTTCATCCACGTTTTCCAAACAGTGTTTTGAGAGATATGATACAGCCATACACAAAAATATTATACAGTGGATTAACTGGATAAACAGGAAAAAATGTCCCCTTTAATTTGAGCCAGATAGCTACAGCAGGAAAAAAAGTAAAGTATCAACAGCAAATGTGAATTCTTTCACACGTATTTTGTAGGTGTTGATAAACATGTTTTTTTCATTGTTAACGACTGAAACCAACAAGTTAACATTTCCTGCTGTTCCATTAAGGATGATCAAGTAAGCATAGCTTCTTTAGGTGTTTACTGGTTTACTCATTTGATCAATCTCATTTCTGGCAGTATTTCGTAGTGCTGAGACTCTGTGGACCCCACTTGAAGACTACACTAAGATTATATGTACATACATGAGGTGTGCGCATTCTGTGTGGCTCTGACCCCACGCACAGGAGGGTGCTGTCTGTATGTTGTGATATGACTGTGTGTGTGTGTGTGTGTGTGTGTGTGTGGGTGTGTGTGAGTGTGTATTCGAGAAATAGTACGCAGGAGATGAGGAGAGCAGTCATGGGCCAATGTAAATATTGGAACTGAAAGATATTTTCCATCAGAGAGGAGGTGGCGAGGGGTTTATACTTGAGGGTTGAGCGGACAATTACAGACGAGTTCAGAAAAATGGAAATCCCTCTGAATGATTTCAGCAGTAATCTATAAGAGACGATCCCCAACTTTTACTGACCTAGAACTAAAGATGCCAAATGTTTGTTCGCACTTTTAAATAATGTGTTTCTGTTTAATTGCATCGCATACAGAAGTGAATTCATAGGAATTCTGTGGTGCCAGTTCACATTTGCGCTTCCCATTTCTTTGAACATATAAATCCATATAAATGAATGATGCTTCTGCTATTAACATGTTCCCAATCAGTGCATCAGTTGGACAGGAATAAGATAACAGCACGTTGAAGACTAACGAAGCAGTCTCTCATTATGTTGACCGCCCGAGCTATGGATCCTTCTCACTCAATCTCTAAGACAAACATGCTCAGTACATTCACACATACACAGTGACAGCTCTAGCCTTTTGGGGGCCCTAAGCAAAATATCATTTGGGGCCACCTCTCCCCTATTGGTCTGGGGCTCCATAGCAGTCAAAGGCCCCCTAGCAGCGGGGGGCCCTAAGGGCCTGCTTATGTCGCTTAGTCCTGGAACCGGCCCTGCACGTATATACATATAGTATATATATACATACACACACACACACACACACACACACACACTCTCCTCTGTCCATCGCCCTGCTGTATGAAGTTCCTCTGGTGTGAGCATATTGTTAATGACCGAGTCTTCGCTGCTGAAACACAAATAAGAGCCAGTGAAGGATAATATTTACAGTGCCATCTAGAATTGTTGGCACCCTAGGTACTTTTTTACAAAAAAAGCTGTGAAAGAATGTAATTGCTGTTCATCAACTTGACTTGAAACTGACTTGAAAAACCATGTAAATCTCACTTTTGGTTGATTGAAAATTGGGGTTAGAATCGTCATTAGGGAATAGTTTTTTTTTTTTACAGTGTAGCACACTTATTGGCACCCCTGCATTTAGTCATTTGTGCACCTTGTGTCAAGCTTTGAGTAATCTCCTGTGATGGTTGAGGAGGTGGCACAACACATAGCAAGGGACAGAAGGCAATTATTGCTTGTAGAAACTCTCCAGATCCCTTTAGAATATTCCTTCCTCACTTTTGGACTCTCCCCTTCGGTTCACCCCAAAAGTTTTCAATGGGATTTAAATCGATGGACGGTAATGGCCATGTTCGAAGCTTGATCCCATTTCCTTGTGAATCTGAAGGAATTATTTTGGATCATTGTCCTACTGGAGGATCCTACTGGATGTTTTTGGGTTGGCAGAGAGGATTTTACATAAAATCGCCTCATACTTAATGGAGTCCATGTTGTCATGTATCCTAACAGTTCCAGGACATTTGGAACATCACCGATCCCCCACTGCGATTCACAGCAGGAATTTGATTATTTTTGGCATGACCATGGCTCTTACACCAGACCCACCTTTGGTGTTAAATGCCAAAACACAAAATCATTGTCTCATCACAACATATAACCTGTTTCCAATCAAAGTTCCAATGGCATTTGACAAACTCCAGGTTCTTACAATCATGGTTTGATGACAGCAGTGGATTTCTTCTGGCAACCCTTCCATCAAAGATGACATCACTTGGTCCAAACAAGTGAATTCAGCAGTGAAAACGGCCCAAAAACAACTATAATTCCTGAGGAGATGCAAGAAATTCAGCATGTTTGTAAAAACTCACCAACTTTTGCAACTCTGCTGCAGACCGCAAATTCCTCCAGAGGGTCGTAAAGTCTGCAAAACACCTTATCCGCTACCATCGCCTCTCCGTGGAAGGCATCTACCACACATGATGCCTGAGAAAAGAACGGAACGTCATTGAAGATCCCAGCCACCCAGGCAATGGTCTGTTTGGCACCAGGATGCATTATGGGAAGAAGGCAAGTCGGTGGAGGCAGTGTGATGCTTTGGGCAATGTCCTGCTGGGAAACCTTGGGTCCTGCCATTCATGTGGATGATACTTTGATACAAACCACCTACAGAAGCATTGTTGCAGACCATTTGCATCCTTTCACGGCAACGGTATTCCCTGATGTCATTGGCCTCTTTCAGCAGGACAACGCGTCCTGCCACTAAGCAAAAATGGTTCAGGAATGGTTCAGAAATGGTGTTTGTCCTGTGGGATGTGTTGGACAAACAGGTCCGATCCATGGTGTCCTCACCTCCCAACTTACAGGACTTAAAGGATTTGCTGCTAACGTCTTGTTGCCACATACAATAGCACATTTTCAAAGGTCTAGTGGAGTCCATTCCTTGACAGGTCAGGGTAGTTTTGGTGGCAAAAGGGGGACCTAGACAATATTAGGCAGGTGGTCATAATGTTATGGCTGATTGGTGTGTATCTATAATACTCAATATTTGTACCATACTGTTCATACTCCACATCCTACACTTTACATTGTTATGCATATTATTGCCATTCTTGCCATATCCATAATAATCAATACTACTCCCAATATTGCTGCTAGTTTACATTACTCTTTTTTAAACTGCTGTTATGTTTCAGTGTTGTGTATATTATTGCTTTATACTCTTGATATATTTTTGCTGTGAGTTCATTTTTCTTCTTACATTCTCACTATGTAGTTGTAGTGTTATGCCTCCATTCATACGCTTATTGCACTCATATGTATCTGTATAATTCAGTAACTCTTCCAGTTACTGCTAGTTTATACTGTTATGAATGTTACTGCCACACTTGCCATATCTAAATGTTCAATAACATTACCCAGATTGCTAATATATCAATAATACTACCCAGATTGCTGTTAGTTTACTGTGCTCTTTTATAAACTGCTGCTAGTGCACAGTGTTATGTACATTGTTGCCTTATTTCTTTATTCTCACTACGTTGTTGTCGGGTGCCTTACCATAATAATTTCATTGTGCAGGATGACGCTGTGTGGTTCAGTGCATTTGACAAATAAATGTTGAAACTTGTAAGAAATTGTTTGGCATCTAATTATGGTATTGGAGTCCCCAAGATGTAACCAACTTCTGGGTATCTCCGTGTGTGTAGCTATTTTTATAGCCATTGGCGGCTTTTTCAAGGTCAATATCCTGTTTTCTTTTGTGTGTTTTGCTTTTCCCATGTTGATGGTTGCTTAATGGCATTTATCCTCTTCGTCAACTCTTATTTACACCCCACTGAAACTGCATGTCATGGATGACCACTTCAGAGTTCTCAAAGGCTCATGAACCATACATTGTAAAATCAATCCTGTGATTGAGAAAAATACATGAGCTTGATTTTATTAATCAGATCTTCTAGGGATGCTATTGATTGTGAGAGTATTTTTTTAAATAAATATGTGTGTTTGAAAGTGAAATTAGCATTATTTTGCGTTAATGGTTAAGGTGTAGGAAAGGCAAAACAACTACAATGAGGTGTCACACTAGGCATAAGCACTGGGAATTGCTAGCCATAAGTGAACAGGGTCTGGTGTGTAATATGTTAGTCAGAGCCATGGGCCTGTAATGAAACAAGTTGCTGGTATATTGACCTTTATATGCTCTGGTTAAAAGTGCTTGCTAAATAACTGAAATGGTTTTAAAAACTGGGTGAGAGGGTTTAAATCGGGTAACAGTGACAGGGGGTGGAGGATTTTGAGGTTTAATATAAATATACAGTATATACTATATAATCTGTGAAAGATGTTCTGAAATGTAGGATAATGGGTGTGAGTTATTCCTCAATGACTTCAAGAGCACCAGAAGAGAACCAGCAGCCAACTATTTTATCAAGATTTTAAAATAATATTTTTCTAGTGGGAAGTGTAACATTCTGCTTTCAATTATTATCAGGGGAGAGAGAAGAAAAAAGAATAATGAGTTTCGTTTTTCCATCATAATAATTTTTCTTCAAACCAAGAGCAGATCAGTGAACAGTTATGAGTGAGGACATTGTCCCTTACACATGCGCACATGCGCGCGCACACATACACACACACGCACACACACATACACACACACAGATATGTGCAAATTTGTTGCAGGTCAAGCCAATGCCTGGCTGGACTTGCTGCTCTGATTAGTTAATGAACATAGCTGGCTCTGCTGCTCTGATTAGTTAATGAACATAGCTGGCTCTGCTGCTCTGATTAGTTAATGAACATAGCTGGCTCTGCTGCTCTGATTAGTTAATGAACATAGCTGGATCTACTGCTCTGATTAGTTAATGAACATAGCTGGATCTACTGCTCTGATTAGTTAGTGAACATAGATGGATCTACCGCTTTGATTAGTTAATGAACATCGCTGGCTCTACTGCTCTGATTAGTTAGTGAACATAGCTGGATCTACCGCTCTGATTAGTTAATGAACATAGCTGGATCTACCGCTCTGATTAGTTAATGAACATAGCTGGATCTACCGCTCTGATTAGTTAATGAACATTGCTTGCTCTTCTGCTCTGATTAGTTAATGAACATAGCTGGCTCTACTGCTCTGATTAGTTAGTGAACGTAGCTGGATCTACCGCTTTGATTAGTTAATGAACATAGCTGGATCTACTGCTCTGATTAGTTAGTGAACATAGCTGGATCTACCGCTTTGATTAGTTAATGAACATAGCTGGATCTACTGCTCTGATTAGTTAGTGAACATAGCTGGATCTACAGCCCTGATAAGTTAGTGAACATAGCTGGATATACCACTCTGATTAGTTAATGAACATAGCTGGATCTACTGCTCTGATTAGTTAGTGAACATGGCTGGATCTACAGGTCTGATTAGTAGGTGAACATAGCTGGATTTATAGGTCTGATTTGTTAGTGAGCCTTGCTGGATCTACAGCTCTGATTAGTTTGTGAACATAGCTGGATCTACAGCTCTGATTAGTTAGTGAACATAGCTGGATCTACAGCTCTGATTAGTTAGTGAACATAGCTGGATTTAAAGGTCTGATTTGTTAGTGAGCCTAGCTGGATCTAGAGCTCTGATTAGTTAGTGAACATAGCTGGATCTGCTGCTCTGATTAGTTAGTGAATTTAGCTGGAATATTACTAACTAACTAATAAGTTAGCTGGATATAACTTATTAAGGAAATCTTTAATTGAAAGGAATGAGAAATTTGTAGGATTCATTGTCAGCAAATATTTTATTCAGCCTTAGACAAATCCAAAATATATCTTACATTTACTCCTTAAATATGATTAAACAATGTTTATAGAGCGAAGCTGTTCAATATAGCTTCTGTCTTATTTCCGTGTTTTCAGTTTGTTATTAACAGTGAAATACCATTATATTTCCATAGGATATGTTCATAAAAGGAGCCAACAAGTTTTATTCAACACATTTTTATTGTACTGAAATACTTGACAAGCACTTCTAACCTTCGTATAATCCACTACTTTTAATGAGACTCTATGAGAATCCTCATCTCCAGGTCATCAAGTCCAGTGATATTTGGATAATATATTGCGATGATAATAGATAATTCTCTCAGGGAGATTGATGAACTTTGCTGGCCCTGGCTGTGGTCCAATGCCGGGAAATCCACCAAGACTTCCTCGTCCTCAGATGTTCCCTTTTCATGGCTGAAATCTACTCTGTGTATTCTGGGAAAGTTTCATTTAAACTCTGTGACCTGAGAGATTGAAGTGGTGGTTTGGTAAAGGTGGAAGAAAACTGTACAGCTGCCAGATTTACTGAGGTGTCTGTGGGTTTTTTTAATCCAACTTTCCCTCTGAAGAAATTAAATCCATTGTTGATAAGGTCAAAGAAACCAATCTTGTTATGCTTTTGAAATGATTTGTATGATTGTCAATATGTTTTTAACTGGTCTAAGATGCTTTAATTCTTACTACTGTGGTTTTGTAGGATACTTTCAACATTTCATCTGATTCATTTACAAGTTGCCTATTCAAGATTGCAATCCGTAATGTTTATAGATGAATTTCCTGGCAAGAGACAAAGAAAACTTCAAGAACTATAACCATTTGAACATCCTGTACAGCAGGATGGAATAATGTCAGAGAAGACATATCCAAATGTTGCATTATACTTTGTGGTGTTGTGTATGTTTCTAACTTATTGCTTTCTAATTCATTACTGACAATCGTTAAATACAAAAGGGTGGCAGATTCAGTTATTAGAATTGATTAAAAGTCCCTTTATTCTCAATAATCTGGCTGGGAAACATTGATTTGATAGCATGTTTTCTCTGAACATCACTTAAAAATATGGACGTGTTTGCCTACTGTGTTGATTTTTCATGACTTTGTCATGCAGGATGTATTGTTTTAAAACATTGTTTTTTTTAAATAACATAAGGGGTTAATAATATGCTGAGCAACATTGTGATTCACAGTACTGTGAATAAAATTGCTAAGGGATACTGGTTGTCAGTCACCCTGAAGAAACACCCTGTTTCAGACATCCCATGTCTATGTCCTACAGGACTGGAACCTTACATCAGTCATATCTATGTTCTACAGGACTGGTACCTTACATCAGTTATGTGTATGTCCTACATGACTGGAACCTTTAATCAGTCATGTCTACGTCCTACAGGACTGGAACCTTTAATCAGTCATGTCTACGTCCTACAGGACTGGAACCTTTAATCAGTCATGTCTACGTCCTACAGGACTGGAACCTTTAATCAGTCATGTCTACATCCTACAGGACTGGAAACTTTAATCAGTCATGTCTACGTCCTACAGGACTGGAACCTTACGTCAGTCATGTCTATGTTCTACAGAACTGGAACCTTACACCAGTCATGTCTATGTTCTACAGGACTGGAACCTTACATCAGTCATGTCTATGTTCTACAGGACTGGAACCTTACATCAGTCATGTCTATGTCCTACAGGACTCAAACATTTGGGCTCTCTCTCTTTTGGTTTTATTGGATTTAATAATCTTTTCAGGTTGCACTATCAGTAAGTGAGATACATAACTCGGACTTTCTCTTTTACCTGAATCCATCCATTTGGAATCCAGCGACATTGTTCTCGCCAAGATTTCCTATTGATGTCCTACAGAACTTATTATTCCAACAGAACTGATATACTGTTTAAGTTTTAACTCAATCTAGCCTTTTTAGACAACAGAATTTTATACCCTTCTGCAAGTATTTTAATGCACGTTTCCAAAGAGTGTTTGATGCAGGGGATTGTATTGATAAAGATTGTCATCATCAATTTATATAATCAGAGAAGAGTCACTGAATACATCATTAAGAGTCTAGAGACAATAATGTGCTCTGCTGTATTTTAAGCTAAAAACAGACTGTGAGCTATCCACATCTTGTGAATTTGACAGACATTCAGGACCAGTCCAGTCTTTGAGCTCAGCTTACTCCCCAGAACTTTACCCATTAGGTGAGAACCTAAAAGCTGCATTCTACTCTCATATACACTGTTATAAATCTGTCCTCCCGACTTGACAGGCGTTCAGGATCATTCCAGTTTGACTTATACCTCCTATTTGGAGCGGTCATTTCCATACGTTTTTCCATCCATGCGTGCTTCAGGAAAACATATTCCTCATGGTGCTGCTCTTTTTGCGATGCAGACAGCTACTCACACCCTGCGGCTCTTCGCATGGAGAAAAAACAGAAGACTCCACGCCAGACTGCATCAATGCTAAACACGTACTGTTGGACTCTCAAGTCCTCTCTGCTACGTTCTCAGCTACCGTTCTACCTGTATGTATGGCTGTGTGTGTGTGTGTCTCCACACTTGTACGTGTGCATGTGCTAGCCCTTGCTGTAACGTGAGCATGATGGTTCAAGCAGTCTCTGGCTGTCGCGGGCTGTCAGTCAATCTGACTCTGGCTGTTTGGTTTGGCTGGCCGTGGTGTATGTATGTTTGCAAGCATGCGTGCGTGCGTGTGTGTGTGTGTTAACATGAACTGTTTGTTTGTGTGTACACATATGTGCCTGATTCCTGTGGTGGTGAAGTTTACTGTACTGCACCAATCAGCTAATCCATTTCTATTTATCAAAATTGTATTTGAGCTGGTCGGGGGAATTGACACACACACGCACACATGCACACGGACACACAATACAGTACATGCTGTATAGACGAAAACACACCTGAAGGCTATATTTGAGAATCGATGAGAGAATTTCGCTGCAGGAATTCCACAACCGGTGTGTGCGCACGTGTCTCTTCCTGTTGCAAAATGTTCGTATTCATGTCTTGGGCTTGAGAATGGGTGGGTGGTCAGGCTCAGTGATACCATCTGCTGGCTTCCAGACCTGGCTTACCCCTCCCACGCCCGGCCGTCAGAAGCCGTTGGTAGTTAAGTGGAGGTGAAATCTCAATTCTGGGCAAACACCGTGACTAATCCGGCCACAGTGAGTCCACAAGCGTCATCGTGCGCAAATTGATATTGTCTGTCCCCACCAGTCAACACTCATGATATGCAGACAAAATAACAAAATCAAATATGAACCAGCAATACTCTAAGACAGGCTGGAAATGTGCACGGAATTTTCACATTAATCTCTCAGTAACTCGTGTGTGTCAGAATGCTTGTGGCAGCCAGTAAGCAGGAAGGAGAGACTCGCAGAGAATCGAGTGTCTCAAATAGAACAACGTTTTGTTTGAGCGACTGGTAATGTAGACACTTGGTAACACCTCAGCAGTTTAGATGTAGTTATTTAATACGTGTATTTTCATTTATTTTGCAACAGTTGTGCGCACACATGTCCAGTCTAGTTTACGTGCTTGGCTCAGCGTGGGGTAGAAAATTTGTTTACTTAAAAAAAACTTTTCCCAAACGTCCTTATTCAATGGTTCAAGACTTCTAGTCTGTAAATCATTTTCATGGGAGTTTTGACAGGCGTCCCAGTTAGATTATTAGGCAATAGAAATGTGCTACTCAAAATATGCATTTAAAACCGTTGATTTACCCCTGTAATTTCCATCGTGAGCTTAGAATTGGCACTTTTGGAACTATCCCATTGATTTCCTTTTCTCTAGCCGAACTAAACCCTGTGTAGCTTGAACATATTGAATCATGAATTTAGGCTAAGCCAAGCCATATGGTTTCCCAGAAACATATTGTTTAGTCTTGGACTATAACATATTTTCAATGGTGATGCTCTTTTGAAGTAGATTTTTTGTCCAGGTCCTCTTGAATTAATAAATGTGTTTTAAACATAGTCCCATGACATCTAATTGAACTAGACAATGTAGACAAAGACAGCCCACAGTTAATAAGTCATTTTCTGATGTTAGCCTTTATAGTAGCTAATGCTATCATTGCATGACCCGTATCCATTGTTCTGGTTTGATCTATCCATATTCCTGTCTGCATTCTTTAATATCTGCTGCATTTAAGGAACATAACTAGCTGTTTCTTGATTAGTCAAAGAGCACACACTACTAAAGTGTGTGGTCTGGTAGTGTGAGTTCAAGGCCAGCTCTACTGTTTGCCAGAAGACCACATTAGCTCTCTGACACGCGCGCACACACACACGCACACACAGACACACACATAGAGAGGTGGAACGATGACGACAGGATGGAGAACTGCCGTGCAGAGGTCTTGGATGCGATTCAAACACAGGATGGCCTGTTTATGAAAGAGATGAAGAGAGAGACAGTCAGAGCGAGATGAGTGAAAGAGAAAGTGAAGGAAACCTTCCAAGGGAAGGTTGGATTGGACTGCAATAAGGAAGCAGGAGATGGAGGAAGGAGAGAAGGGCTGAGAGAATGTAAATAAGTGGGAAATAAGGATACAATCCTCCCTGTACCCACACCACATCAGCCTTCTGTCCAGCCTCTAGCTGGGTTGAAACAGACAAATGTATCTTTCACACTGCAGATCTGGCCTGAATGGTAATCTCCCATCTTTTTCTAGACATTGGAAGAAGCTTCCAGAAGATTCCCAGACGTTGCAGGAAGGTTTCTAAACATTTCTGCAATGTGTAAAGGTGTCTAATAAATTAAAACAAATCATGTGAATATGTGGCATCGAAATGTATTGGGTGAGAATAATGTAAATTAAACTGCAATGGGAAATGTTTGACATCTTTTTTTTGGGATTCATGGGCATGAAAAAAAGTCACAAAATACCATAAGAGATTTAATTGTGATTTATGACAGTTGCTAACATTTGCTAATCTGCACAAATATTGGACAGAGTCAATTATTATGAAATAACAACCTGTCAAAAAACCTTTTGGTGCTAAAATACTTAAATGTACATTTTGACTTTTTTTGACTTTCAAGGAATCTGAGTGGTCTAGAGAGGTACAGAAAATGTAGCTACGCTCAGGGGAGCCAGGTGACAAATCAAGAGACAAATCTGTGAGATCCAACACCCTCTTCCTCATTCTGAGCACGGACAGCTGTTTGTTGTTAATCCCTCACCTTTTGTTCTGATTGATAGCCATATTCATATTCCTGCTTCCCTACTCCCACATTGTTCTGTTAATTTCTTGTTTTATTTTAATTTATTAATAGTTCTCTATACACTGCTCAAAGAAATTAAGACTTAAATCACACATCAGATTTCAATGAAGGAACTGTATGAAAGATCAAAATGTTTATTGTACATTGGATAATTTCTTGAGAACAAAATGACGGTCAATAGTAACCAAAATCACCAACCAACTGAGGGCTGGATTTAAACCAGAAATCTAAGTAAACTGTTGAAATCACAGGCTTTTCCATCTTGCGTGATTGTCATCATAATGTGACTCTGTAGTGTGTCACATTATCAGTAATGTGGCCCCACGGGCCTGTATTCTGCTCCCCACATCATCTGGGTTTGCTCCTGATGAGACGGTGGTTGGTGTCCTGGGGGATCTCCTCCCAGACCTGGATCAGGGCATCAGTGAGCTCCTGGACAGTCTGTGGTGCTACTTGGTGGCATCGGATGCACCAATACAAAACGTCCCAGAGGTTCTCAGTTGGATTCAGGTATGGGGAGCATGAGGGCCAGTCAATGGCATCAAGAGCATTAGGGCCAGTCAATGGCATCAAGAGCATGAGGGCCAGTCAATGGCATCAAGAGCATGAGGGCCAGTCAATGGCATCA